>MDKH01163351.1:0-30164 GCA_005239495.1 Nicotiana undulata | reverse complement strand
CTTTACTAATTTTTTTGTGCTTAAACTTGAATTACAAGACATAAGTCATAATTATATAATATAATTTCAATAAATTGCCTTAGATAATATAATATAAATTCATTAAAAAAAATTAAATAGACAACGGCTATATTTTAAAAACTAGCCGTTTGGCATGTTTAAAAAATAGCCATTTGGCCCCCAAACTTTGTTTTAACCCCAAACTTTTTATAATTACACTTTTTTCCTTTTCTCAACTATAAATACCCCCTCATTCTTTCATTATTACTAACAAAATCATCAATCTCTCTCTACTCAAATTCTCAATTCAAGTTAAATCATGCCCGGTGGTTCTAGAAATAACCCATTTATTCGGGAACACTATAATGTGGTAGAAGAAAATGAAGAATTTTACATAGTAAAGTGCAAGCACTGTGGTCGTGTCTACACTTGGCGTCCAAAGTTGACCGGCACGGGCTCTTTAAGGAGGCATATAATAAAGAGTTGTCTTAGGCGTTCTCAAGACATTCGTAATGTTATAGTTTCTTAATTTAATTTGAAGTACTATTAATTTATTATGCAATATTAGTGCAAGTTTGAAGTACTATTATTATTAATTTGAACAAACTTACTATTTTTTGTGTTTAAATATGAATTACAATATTTTATATCTCAAAGATTTACAAGAAATTGGCTTACATAAATTTTTTTAAAAAAAAAAATAGGCCGTACCTGTTTAGGCCCGTTTGACCCGCGGGCCCGACCCGCTTAGCCCGGGCCCATGTGAGCTTAGGCCCGTGAGGCCCGGTTCCACCCATATAGCCCGGGCCCACATAGCCCGCGGCCCGTTAGACCTTGATTGTCATCTGTTGGAACTCAATTTTCTTCATCTCTATTATAGTTTATGACTGTTTATTGATAAAATCCTTTGAAATTGAAAAATAAAGATGGTGGCGGCGGAGACAACTTTTTTGGTTAGTTGGAGAGTTAGATGGAAAGGAAGAGATGATCAAACTATATGGGTCGGATAGCGGGTAATGGGGTGGGTGCATCTAATTTAAGACCGGATGGACCAACAACTTTAGATGAGTGCCACGTGTCCAACCCGTCAATTTAGGGGTGTTAGGTTTTATTAATTATAACAAAAGAGGTGTGAATGTAAAATGGTAGGAAAAAAAATGGAGGGAAATAAAATTTTGAATTAGTCTCTTTTACAATATGGAAGCACTTCTTCTAGCTCTTAAAGAGTTGAGAAGAGAGCAAGCCTCGCGCGTCGCCGTCGTCGATCGCTTGGGTTCAAGTTTAGATTTGGTCAATTAATTTGATTGATAATTTTTGGACCAAATTCATTTATCTTTTCCGTCATTTAATATTTTCTTTTCTAATAATTTTTGCGTGAACAAATATTAAATTCACGGTATTATTTTTTGACGGTCAAATTTGCGACCAAACATTCTGTTTAACATAAATTCAAATAATTTCTATCGAATAGATACCTCATCAAACGAACATGCACCTCTGCACCTGTTAGGACTCAACTTTGTTGGATATAAATGGAGAGGCTCAACCTCATTTTTTCACGCCGTCGCTTCGCTCAGCTTCGGCTTTGGTCAATTGATATGATTGATTGATAATTTTTTGGACCAAGTTCATTTTTCATTTAACTCATTTAATATTTTCTTTTCTAATATATTTTGCGCAAAAAAATATTAATTCACGCATTATTTTCCAACAGTCAAATTTGCGACCAAACATTCCGTTTAACATAAATTCAAATAATTCTGTCGAATAAATACCTCATCAAACGAACATGCACCTTTGCACCTGTTGGGACTCAACTTTGTTGGCTATAAATAGAGAGTCTCAACCTCATTTTTTCACCATTGAATCTGAAAATCTCTCTCCTCTCTCTTTTGCCTAACATTGATTTTCAAAGCAAAATATAAGTATTTTGTGTGATTTGCTCCGCCATTTGAGTTCACCGAAATTATATAATTTGAGGTGTCGCTATCACAAAATAGTTATTCCGTTCTATCGTGGGAGGATTTAATCCGAAACCTTGAGCAATTGTGAGGGGATTAAATTTCTCAAGGACATACAAGAAACTTGTGAGCTCGAAATTTTCTATTTTTGTTTTTTTAAACTAACTGTTTCTGATTTTCTGAGTACTAATACAAAATACTAACAAGGGGTACATGTGTTTCAATAATCTTATTGTAGGTTATTTTTTTAACTAACCGTATGACAAAGATAATTTAAATAATTTCTAACAGTAAAAAGGATATTTTAGGACCTTTTCGACTTTCTTAAACTTCCATTTTTGAAGAAGATGATGAACTGGACCACTATAATAGTGGGCAAGTCTTCCATTAATAATTGTACCCACAAGTCTCCCCTGGCAGCAGAATTGTTGGAGAACTAAATGCTTAAAGTAGGTGAGCATTAACACAGATCATTGATTCAATACTTTTATGTAAAATTATTTAAACTTCTTCATTCGCAGAAGCATTGTCATATTGCATTTACACATAATTTAGAATGAAGCTTAAGGTTTTTATTAATTGTACCAGTATTGCTCTTAACACTAATTACAAAAAAGATCAAGGTTTAAATTTTAACAAAGATAAAATATCACTAGGGCATTATTTTTTTAAAGTCTTGGTGGTAAAATGATAATACTTTTAAATGTTCTCTTTTAACTTCAACTATGAATAATTATTTTTCTTAATTTCAACTAAATATTGTCCAACATATAATTATAAAGGAAGCATGTATCCAATCCCAGTGTGGATTATTCTGCTGCTTTGTTGTCTGCAAAATCGTTATTATCAAGGAGAGCCCATGTTAGATATCCGCCTTGGTGTTCTCATATCACCTGATCTTGTCCCTTCTTTGCTTCTTTGAGATCTCTGACTTTGAAAGAAGCCATAAAAATTCAGTCTCTGCACTGCTCTATACTTCAAGATTCCAGCTTGCTTTCCTTCACAACAGCTGCTGAGTGAGTTAATAAGTTTGAACTTTGATGAAATTTGGATTCTTTGATTTACTGTTAGCTTGATTTTTGTTGATTGGATGACTCCTTGACTTTGACTATTAAAGTTTGTGTCTTTGTGGTTTTTGTTGCTAGTTCTTGGTTCGTTTTTTCGAGTAGCAGTAAGTGAATTCCTATTTTTGTTGATTGAACTTAAATCACTGTTGTGAGCCTTGTTATGAATAAAAGTTATTGATTGGTGAAAACTAAAAGCTGTTTGTTTCTTATATGAGGTTAGTATGGTATTATCTCTGAAGAGCTGATTTTGATGAGTTAATTCAACTTTTTGGTTTTGTGTTGATTGGATAATCACTCTCAATTTGACTCTCACTATTTGCTTGCTTATGGATTGGATGTTTTTGTAATATTGGTGACTCTTTCATGTTTTCTGCATCTGTGGACTAGTAGGTGCTAGGAACTTTTTGTTTGGGTAGTGTTAGCTGAAACCAATATCATTTACTATCATTCATTTATGGATAATGATTTGGATAGGGAAGAAATAGCTATTGAGTTTCTATTTGAAGTCGATTAGGTGGTGTATAACTTCCCTCAAGTTGCACATTTAACCATCTTTATATATCTGATCAGGCTGTACTAAATGTATATTTTTATCTAACCTAGACGTTTTAAATTTTTGGCACTTCTTAGTTATGTTATGTACGCAAATTCTCAGAGTTGCTTGGATGGACCGACATTTGTTATATGTTTACCAAACATATGGACCTTGTTCGGATACTCGAGATTTGCTCTTTCCCTTGTTTGCTCGAATTCCCTGCTGACAGATTTTCAGATAAAGCTTCTAATCCATTTTATGTGTAATTTTTAACTTTGATAAAAAAATTGGCATAGATATATATCCCTTGAATAATAAATTTATTTTGTCAAAACTTCAAATTCCTGTCGTGACTAACTTACACAAACACATCTATACTGAGAAGCTTTTCTGAAACACGATCTTCAGGAATTTGTAGGTTCCTCCATACTTGATATACCAAATCGCTTCATTCATTTATTAAGAATTAGAGAGGAGACAGTACCGTTTTCCTAATATGAGGGACACTGGTAACATCTCTCAGTACCGAGATAGATTGGATCAGACTCTGGCGTCTCATGATCTTGTAAACAATCATTTACTTAAGCCCCTTGTCAAGAATCAAATGCTACGCTCGTCAGAATGTGATCTTCAAGGTTTGTTCTGTCACTTCAAATATGGATTATACTTTAATAGGTAGTTACCTTATTCTAAAATATTTATATCATCTAGTACATACTAAGCAGAGATGCCTTTCTCCACCCCCACCCCCTTTTTCTTTTGCAGAATGTAGTGATGATCTAGTAGAGAGAAGAACCAAGGAAGTGGCAAACTTCCTGAGCATGTTAAGGAGTGCATCTGTAACTGATGGTGAGAAGTCAAAGTCTTCTGAGGCAACACACAGTGGTTGGAAAGTAGGCTATCTGTCACATTTATAGATTATCTTTTTTCTAATTCTCAAAATCATGACTCCCTAATGTGATTGTGGATCCGAAACTTATTTGAAGCATCAATGTTGCTCGTGTTTAGTAGCACCAAAGCCTGGTGCTTTATTGGGACAACCAAAATTTTTTAGTGTTACTATTCATGTATTGCAAAAATATTTCTCCTCATCTGTTATTTAGTATGAGAGCAATGCTGGTTTCTCCATCTTTTGCAGGTAAAGCAAGATACTGAAGAATACCGTGTTATGTATCGAGAGGGACCAGAAGGCACTCCTTTCCATACCCTCCTTGTTGAAGGCTATATAGATGGCCCAACAGATGTTTGTAAGATAAATTTAAAATCTCAACTATTTTATTCACTGTTGGAGTGGTTATCAGTCAAGGTCATGTAGAAAGTTCGTGTTGCTTTAGTATTCGACGACTTTTGAGATAAGAACTGGTTGTTTCAGGTTTATGCATCTCATGGGCGCTGAGCTCTACAAGAAATGGTGAGAATCCCGTATGCTAAAAACTCTTAAGCATCATGTCTCATGTTTACCATGCAACAAAAATCAGTTTCTAGGCAGCTGCTTGCTGCACTGCTTCTAAATTGTCTTAACAAGCAATGAGTGAAAGAGGGATATAAAAGTCTGACACTTTTGTTGTCCTAAAGAATAATTGTCTGGGTAAACTCTTAATACAAATGTTCGCATTTCTTCCACAAAAGGACTGGAGTCGGTGCAGAGCTTGAGCTATAAAATTTTAGCTGTAATGGTGGTATTGCATTTGTATCAATAAATTTTGTATAAGTTCGAAATCAAGCATTCGAGTAAGAGAAATTGTATAAGTTGGCAGATATGAGACTGATATAAATGGTGGATAGGTGGCTTTTGAAGTAATTCACGGAGAACGACATTCATGGTAATTCATTAGGGGGAGCGGGGGAGAGAATGTGCATCAAGTACAATTGTATCACAGCATTCGCTCAGAAATACTCTTTATTACCTGTACAACCCAAGTAGTTAATTCACAAACAAATGTTAAATAAGAAGAGGACATATATATATATATATATTAAGAAAAAGTACTACACAGAAATATATGTGTTTATTTGTAGCACAACCGAAATTTCTTGGTTTTGTCTATATTGGGGAGAAATTGCTCTTACCTTTTATCAAGGTGATGACTTATTGCAGTAAATGTGAATATGAAAGCTCTAGAATGGATCTGCTCGAAGAAACTTAACGCTAATAAAATGTCAGTAGAGGTTCAAAATTATCTTTAACATATCCATTTGTGATACAATAATTTTCCTTGAATACTAGTTCAAGGGAAAGTGCACGTGCCTGCCAACAACAAGAAGGTTTTGAATAGCTCTGAGGTCCGACAAGCTCTGGGAACTTTAGAGAAGGCTATCTCTATCATTAGGGATTTTGGATATAATTTGGAGATTAGATCTTTTCCCAGCAACACTACTGTTAAGTATATAGGTGTAGAGGAGGATGGTCAGAAAAATTCAAAATCATCAGAAACTGATCGAATTCATGGAAGTGGCAGAGCTTGTGCTGATTCACCAAAAAAAGAATTGTCAGAGGCGACCCCTTACGAACACAGGAATAGCTCTGCTAGTCACAGTTCTAGGTAAATTTTGTTTGCTTAATAGCAAGAGGCTACATGAAATAATGGGTGATGCTAAGCTTATTTATTCTACACCAAACGGGTCAAATTGGTTTCCAAGAAGTTAAATATGTATTTTCCAAATGAGCACATAGAAACGGCAAAGAGATCGTCACTTAGCTTAGTAAAAACCTTTGATTTCTGCAACTTCGTCTAAACACCTCGAATTATGTATAAAGAAAAGATTCTGCAACACTAAACTTTTTTTGTAGTGGCATGATTTGATTACTATGTGTTTGATCATATGCTTGATGAGCTTCTTCTAATCTATTAATATCTAAAAATTTGGTGAATAAACTTTCCAGGCGTACAAGTTCTAGTTTGTGCACAAGGGAAGCTACCCACAACAAGAAGATTGCTCCTGCATCACCAGATGATTATGTTGAAACCTGGGGCGATGGACACCATACTGCTGTACATACCTCAGTAGACCAAACGAAGGAAGATAACGTCACGTCTGTCCATGTAGATAGCGTCCATGGACAAGAGAATGGTAAAAGGAGAAGAAAGCTACCATTTTACTGCTGCGTGTATTTTTTCCCGGGACAGGTCATAGGTTGAGAGTGAGCAATTTTGTTTATAGGAAAGCAAAACCATAGTGTTACTTACCTGTTATTACAGCTGTAAATTCTTAATGAAATTAAGGTCAATACCAGTGTGTTGTGGACAATACAATGTAACTAATATGCTAATATGTATTACACTGTAACTTAATTTATATCCACGGTAGCAGAATTGTACGAGCTAATATAAGAATTTGCTTGTTATTCTGAAGAGGGAAGAATTGAAGTATAAAACTTTGTTTTTTCTCGTCAGAAGAATGTTAGTATATTACTGATTTACTAAACTACTCATTGCGTGGACGTGAGATGCTACTCAATTTTCTATTGCATGTTTTCTTGTCTTTTTATATTGCTGCTCTGAAATTGTTTAGAAAAAAACTAGTCACTGTCACTTTCAACAAGCCATTGTAGCTACACTAGATTCTTAAAAGCCATTGAGCAATATTCTAAATTGGAATCCATTGAGCATCTTAGGCTACTTTAGATCTCAAGACATCTGTTTCAAGTGGGGCTTAATGATTAATCGACTCTTCATTACAGAATAAACTCGAAGAGATAAGAACTGAAACAACATTATTCAAGAAAAAAGAAAACTTTGATAGTCTCCCACTCCCTTTATAGTTGGCTTGTTGACGTTTTGTCTTCCCCACCTTATTATCAGGATTTCCTTTAGAGAATTTGGCATTGCTATTGTACCACAACAGATTAAGGATATCACATCTTTCAGGCTTTGTAATGTGATTAGGGAATTTGTTCAGCAACTATTGTTGAGTCCCAGATTATTGATTTTAAATATAATCTTGCACAAATTCTCGCCTTATAATTGACACATGTCTTCAATCTAAAGCACAAAATGTGTGCTGAATTCACTCCCATATATATAACCCCACCGTCTTTTTTGCTTCGTAAAGACCAAGCCTAGAAAATGTGGGTGAAAAAGCTCCGAGTTTTAACATCCTTCCCAATACCCCTTTTGAGAAGGGAAATAACGACGTTTTCTGTTTCTCCGTCCCAATTTGATTTTCCTGTTTCTTCTTCAATTTCTCCACAATTACATCATTTTGTTCGAAACACTCTGGACTTTTCTGGAAGATTCCATTTATGTTCCCAAGCTGCTCTGAAGCTTATTTGCTGGAATTGCAATGTTGTTTCGTCAGCTACGACGCCGTTTCTGGTTTGCAATGCTTGTGGCAGCGTCCAGCCTGTCGATCAATCTCTTGATTATTTCCACATTTTTGGCTTGTAAGTTCTAGTTCTGAATATGGACCTGTTTCTTATTAATTTCTTTTTCTACAAGTATTGAAGATTTTTTCTTTTATTTCCATGGCTGCTCATATTATGTAATCTTACAGGGAGAAAAAGTATGGAATTGAGGGGGAGAATCTAGAGCGCAAGTACAAAAACTGGCAGAGGAAGATACATCCAGACCTGGTTCATACGAAATCCGAGGTTCATAAAATTGTACATTGTGGACATATATATATATGTGAAAATTGCGTTTTCATTTTTTTCTTCCCTTTTTGCCAATATTTTGATATTATTTTCCTGTGGCTTTTTGCTGTTTCTGCTAGAAAGAAAGGGAGTATGCCGCTGAACAGTCTGCTCGTGTGATCGATGCCTATCACACACTAACTGACCCATTATCAAGGGCATATACATTGTAGGTTTCCAGTAACTATTTCCTTCTCCACCTTTTCCATCTTTTGATGAAGTTCACATGGTTATTTGTTGTTTGTTGTGTTGGGAGCTGACATATACTGCAGTTAGAGCTGAAAATATTAAAAAGGACTGCGTATTTGTGGCATCTCTTATCCTCTTTATCTAACAAAAGCAACTCGAAAAAAAATATAGGCAGCAGATCAGTAAAAGACGTGAATGGTGGAAAAGTGAGGAATAACTTATGGAGCTGACTGGATAATTTGACATGTTTTATATCTAAAATTCTTCTAGGGAATTGTCATTTGTTGTTTTGTATGCAATATGATGAGTTATGATGGAGCTTGTAGTTTTCTTCTCGTATTCCCAGACTTGTTATGAGGTGCTCCAGTTTTAGATTTCCCCTATTTGCTTGTCTTTTCACATGACAGGTGTAACATGGGAAGAAAGCATTTTAGTGAAAAAGGAAGGACGCTTTTTCTCAGATTTTCTTCAACAAATTTTCCAAATCGAATGATGCTCCTGTAATGCTTAAGCTATATTCTTCTTCGCAGTAGCTATCACAATTGCTTCACGATCTGTTGCTTTTGAACCTTGTATTTCTTCTCTTGTTGAATTACCACTAGTGTATTGAAAGCAGAGCACTTCATCACCTGAAATATGGGAGCACAACAATGTGGGTGTTTTCACTTCTTCTGGGCGAGGCATTAACTGAGCATACAACACCAATCACTCTGTTCTGCTGAAACCCATCAAAATGAGGAAATAGAAAATTAGGCCTTCTGAAATTAAGGCTTTTGCATGTCTTCTTCTTTCACCTCTCCTTATCAACGACTAATCTTCTCCTATTCTATGCTTATCTTTTTTTAGACTTCTTCTTTCTTCTTAATTTGTGGCTCCCTCCTCCCCACTTCTTCTGGCCGAGGCATTAACTGAGCATACAGAACCAATCACTCTGTTCTACTGAAACCCATCAAATGGAGGAAATAGAAAATTAGGCCTTCTGAAATTAAGGCTTTTGGATGTCTTCTTCTTTCACCTCTCCTTATCTACGACTAATCTTCTCATGCTCTAAGCTTATCTTTCTGTAGACTTCTTCTTTCTTCTTAATTTGTGGCTCCCTCCTCCCCACTTCTTCTGGGTGAGGCATTAACTGAGCATACAGAACCAATCACTCTGTTCTGCTGAAACCCTTCAAAATGAGGAAATAGAAAATTAGGCCTTCTGAAATTAAGGCTTTTGCATGTCTTTTTCTTTCACTTCTCCTTATCTACGACTAATCTTCTCCTGCTCTAAGCTTATATTTATCTAGACTTCTTCTTTTTTCTTAATTTGTGGCTCCCTCCTCCCCACTTCTTCTGCGTGAGGCATCAACTGAGCATACAGAACCAATCACTCTGTTTTGCTGAAACCCATCAAAAGGAGGAAATAGAAAATTAGGCCTTCTGAAATTAAGGCTTTTGCATGTCTTCTTCTTTCACCTCTCCTTATCTACGACTAATCTTCTCCTGCTCTAAGATTATCTTTCTCTAGACTTCTTCTTTCTTCTTAATTTGTGGCTCCCTCCTCCCCACTTCTTCTGGGTGAGGCATTAACTGTGCATACAGAACCAATCACTCTGTTCTGCTGAAACCCATCAAACGAAGGAAATAGAAAATTAGGCCTTCTGAAATTAAGGCTTTTGCATGTCTTCTTCTTTCACCTCTCCTTATCTACGACTAATCTTCTCCTGCTCTAAGCTTATCTTCCTCTAGACTTCTTGTTTCTTCTTAATTATTGGCTCCCTCCTCCCCACGTCTTCTGGGTGAGGCATTAACTGAGCATACAGAAGCAATCACTTTGTTATGTTGAAACCCATCAAAAGGAGGAAATAGAAAATTAAGCCTTCTGAAATTAAGGCTTTTACATGTCTTCTTCTTTCACCTCTCCTTATCTACGACTAATCTTCTCCTGCTCTAAGCTTATCTTTCTCTAGACTTCTTCGTTCTTCTTAATTTGTGGCTCCCTCCTCCCCACTTCTTATGGGTGAGGCATTAACTGAGCATACACAACCAATCACTCTGTTCTGCTGAAACCCATCAAAAGGAGGAAATAGAAAATTAGGCCTTCTGAAATTAAGGCTTTTGCATGTTGTCTTCTTTCACCTCTCCTTATCTACGACTAATCTTCTCCTGCTCTAAGCTTATCTTTCTCTAGACTTCTTCTTTCTTCTTAATTTGTGGCTCCCTCCTCCCCACTTCTTCTAGGTGAGGCATTAACTGCGCATACAGAACCAATCACTCTGTTTTGCTGAAACCCATCAAAAGGAGGAAATAGAAAATTAGGCCTTCTGAAATTAAGGCTTTTGCATGTCTTCTTCTTTCACCTCTCCTTATCTACGACTAATCTTCTCCTGCTCTAAGCTTATCTTTCTCTAGACTTCTTCTTTCTTCTTAATTTGTGGCTCCCTCCTCCCCACTTCTTCTGGGTGAGGCATTAACTGAGCATACAGAACCAATCACTCAAATCTGCTGAAACCCTTCAAAATGAGGAAATAGAAAATTAAGCCTTCTGAAATTATGGCTTTAGCATGTCTTCTTCTTTCACTTTTCCTTATCTACGACTAATCTTCTCCTGCTCTAAGCTTATCTTTCTCTAGACTTCTTCTTTCTTCTTAATTTGTGGCTCCCTCCTCCCCAGTCTGCAATTTCGGCTTCTTCTTCTGGTTGGCGACTTCCTCTCATCTTTATCATTTTTGAAGTTCCCGCTTTGCTTTGACATCTTCGACTTTCATCCTCTGCTCTTGATATATTGGAAATATGCAAAAGGATAACAACGTCTTCTGGAAGCCACCATAGCCATGAATAATTCTTTAAGAGTTGTGCTCTGTGATGCACTTGCATGTTATTTGAGCTCCTAAAGAACCGAAGGAATTATCGAATTCCATGTAAAGGATAAGAGAATGGGAAAAATCTGCTTTTTGACATAGAAGCTTACTTTCGAGGATCTGGGCAACCCGATACTTCCTTTTCTTCCATGTGGGTAACAGCATAAATTAGAGTACAGGAGGCAGTAGGAAAATGACTTAATGGCTCTGTGCCATTAGCTAGTACCTTGCTGTTAGCCTTTTAGTGGTTTTGAAGGTGTTGAATCAGTGGTGACATAAAATAGGCTTGGCCATCTCGTATGATCTTATTTTTTTCTTTAATTCTTTAGTTAACTAATTTATTGTTGGTTTCTAAAGTTCCAAGATGGTGCATTACAAGACTTTAAATGTTCAGTGTTGTTAAAGACTCGCTTGAAGCGCACTTAAGCCCTGGAGCTATGTGCTAAAACAGGCCGAGCTCTTCACCCTGCTTAAACAATTCCTTGGTATCCACAGCATTGAGGCATACCATAATCATCTACAGGATGTAATTTGAAGAGGACATCTAAACAAATTGTAACTTTTCAATTTTCTTTGCCAACGTAACTATTATCTGCATGTATGGCTATTATATTTCAATTACGTATGTATACTTATTTTTTCTTCATTTGCGCCTTTCTCCGTTAAGGCCTGCGTTTGTTTCTCTTTTTTCCTTTGAACACAATAAATATCTTATCACTGAAAATGGAGTAGAGTTTTTCTGAATCTTGGTTGGTGAACCAAGTTTGGTATTGAAGTAGAGAAGGGTAGAGGAGAAGCCCAGATCCACCGAGTTTTGAAACTCTAAAAAGCAGAGTTCTCGATCATCAAAAGAACAAAAAAATTTGCATGTGAGAACTTTAGGAAGAATCTTACACAGAATACACAACGTACTGAAGGAATCAGTATGCTTGCAGAGAAGAGTTGGCACTAACACTTTTTGTTATTTCCTGGAATAACTTAGCATTTTTATCTGATATGTCCTTTCGTTTGATCTTGATAAAGGTGCCAACTATGCTTCTCTTCCCATGGCTTGCCTAAAATCTTTTTCTCTTGACTGTTAATCATCAAATTTTAACTGCAGATTATGGAACTCAGAGAAACTGTTGAAGAGGCTGCTAACTCGGAGGCACTGAAGCAAATTCAGGGGGAGGTACAAAAGGAACCCAGTAGTATAAGTGTTTACAGAACCTAACTCTTTTTCTGATAGCTGTCAGAGAAATTATAAGTTTTCCTCTTTCCTTTTCTCCTCCATTTTCTTTTGCTCTGCTTGCAATGAAGGTCAGATTGCTATACTGATATATGAGTCATATAATAAATGCCCAAGAAAGCCACAGTTATCAAGTGGTTGTTGCTAACTGACAATATCCTGATATAACGTTATAATAGTTCTGTAATTACTCCTCCTTTCCTCTGGTCAGTCAGTAGAAGAATTTTCTGATATAGCCATCTCACACTTTTATTATGTAAAGTTAACTACTGCAAAGTAAAGGCTTTTACGAGTTTCACTTGCGCAAACATAATAAAGGAGGAATTAATTTGACAGTCTTGTTTTTGGTATTTTGGCGTTTGTGTAGGTTTGCAGTTGTTATAACTCTCAACAATGCCTATTGCTAATAATCTTTTACTCCATATTTGTTTATGTAAGTCTGCAAACTTATTCTATCTCCGTTAACTCTACTTCATTGTTCTGCAGGTTCAGGGAAAATTTGAACAATCATCTATCTCTTTTGCAAACGCCTTACAACATAGGAAGTATGAAGAAGCTGTGGCTGCTATACAAAGGATGCCTTACTACAAGCGTGCAAATGAAGAGATTGTGAAGAAGCTCTAGTCCAGGGTATGGAACCTTATAAGTGGTGCACAAGCACTTAGACTTTCATCCCTGATTTATTCTTGTCGATAGACATCCAACAAACTGATGGTTCCCAGTTGCCACCTTGGTGTTTTATGGGCTTATTCAGTTTGCTGCACTGGGGCTTAATATTTTGCATTTTGAAATTATCTTGGACTTCACTTGTTGGTTTCATTTGACCTTAAATTTTTACTGTAAAATACCATTTTGGTTGCATACAGTTTTTTGGTACATATTTGTGAATCTAGTGAGGATATACTTCTATCTGGCATTAATGATGTCGGATTACAAATGCTTTGGATTTTACCTGTTCATCTATTGTATTTGTTTGGACTTGCATAGAGCATGAAGCTGTGGTTTGGGAGTGGAGATGCAACTAGGCCGTATCAGATGAACCCCGAGCACACGAGTAAGTCACACAAGACAATAAACAGTTGATCCATCATCTAATGGAGTTGGGTTCACTTGCTGTGGTGGATCTAGCATCTACCATTCCTTCCATCATAAGCCCAAATTCTGCACTATTTATCCACAATATAATTGCCAGGAGTGACACCAGCGGTTTGTATACGTGATTTCTATTTGTATGAAATGGGAACAGAATAAAAGTATGTCGACAGTGATTAGAACAAATAATTCATCATTGAAGCAATAGAATCAATCGCCATTTTTTTTTATCTTTAGCAATTGTGTGGTTGTTAGTTTGTCTTAAAAGCTTAATGATCATAATGCTAGTTTCTGGAAAGTCTCCAAATGTATGGAGCACCCACTTTTGCGCTTTATGTTGCGTTATTGTCCAACTCTAAATATAACATAGAGTTTAGGTTGTTTGACGATGTAAAAATTATTAATACAATAATAAATATAAGTAATTTAATAAGATTACAAGTACATAATTAGGTCCTTATTTCCTAAGCATGTAAAAGCAAAGCATTATGATAACGCATATGGAAGGGAGAGTGGTGAGGCTCTTTTGTAATGTGGCCTACTGGCCTTCTCTTTTCATAAGTGTGATCACCAATGTTTTTGGGCGAGACATGCTAGAAATACATCAAGGTTAACTGGTAGAATTCCCAACTTTCTGGGCGTTTATTAACAGCGTAAACCGAGAGAACTCTTCCTATTTGAAACCAAACATTTCTAAACTAATGTTTCCTTTAGAGGGCTCATTATACAAGAAGAAAAAAGTGTTATGGTTCTTAAATGCTCTTTCACATCCCACTATTTCGTTGTCGGTCAATTTCCATACCCGACTCTGATCGGATCATGAAATAGAGCAATCTTCATTTCATAGATCGTGTTGAAGGCGGAGTTTTGTAATGGTTTTTTTGGTTCTTCTTGGACTTGAGTCATGCTATATCTTTTACTTTGTCGGCTCAATTGCTTAGATCTCAAATCGATATTAAACATACTTAACAAACAACACTCTTACGATAAAAAGTGATAGTATTAAGCTTAACATGTTCTGATCAAAATACCCTCCTCTTCAAAGTAATTTTTATAGTATCATTTTGTGAAAAAAGCAAAGTAAACATAAATAGAAAAACAAACAGCTTGAATATTTATTAAAAGCAAATTATTTGAGTCTTATTTGATTGAAAATGGGTCAATTGACTGTTTCAGCCCCTACCTCAACGATTGAGTGTCAAGCCCTCTCATCTGCATTATGTAAGTTTGGTTGCTCCTGGATTGGCCAGAAAACGATTTGATATATAAGGAAAAGGAAAAAGGGAGGTCTCTTGAATATTATTCAAACTAGAGGGGAGATTATCTTTGCTAAACTAAAAGAGAGGTCGAAGTAATTCACCCTACTTCATATAGCTGCTCTCAACCAGCTTGGAGCTTGATATTGATGCATAGTTATTGTTGTTGTTGTTAAACGAAAAAGAAAAAAAGAAAAAAAAAACTAAGCAAGATTGATCATACAGCTTTCTAGGAATGGAAAATCAAGTTAGCAACTTTCTTCTGTTTTTCACATCTAACTTCATCTGTAATACAGTGTTGGCCAAATCTTGTTTTCCTTCTCTATTGAGCCCATAGAAGACGGTTCTAAAATTAACAGTACTAGGAACAATCCCAGTATCCAGCATTTCAGAGATAAGTTGGAGAGCTTCTTCAGACTTACCAACTCTACATAGACAAGAGATGAACATGGAGTATGCCTTGAAATCAGGAGATGCTCCATTCTTTTTCATCTGATGAAACACACTCCAAGCATCACAAACCTTTCCCATGTTCATGTACCCTCGTATTAACGCTGAATACGTAACAATTGTTGGTTGGCACCCTAAATCTTTCATTTCCTCAAATATTTCAAGAGCCTTTCCTATCTGTTTCTCCTTAAAGAAGTAAACAATCAAGCAAGTATATACATGGACAGTAGGATGAATACCAACCTGCTTCATGGATTCTATTCTAGCCAATGCCTCTTCTAACTGCCCTTTTTGTAGTAATCCATGAACTAAACTTCCAAAAACATACTGATTCAAGACATGTTGCTCGTCATCCACTTCGTTAACCAATGCTAAAGCCTCTTCCAGCCTCCTTGCTCGACAAAGTGCCCTAATGTACAATGAATAAGTTAAAGGGGTACTGAAACCAAGTTTTTGTAAAGATTCAGTACAGCTTCTGGCATCCCTTAATTTACCAAGCTCACATAAACAACCGAGATAAGCTTCGATTAGTTCTTTATCAGGACTGCATCCAACTTGAATCATCTCCTGGAATACTTTTACTGCTTCATCAATTCTCCTACCTTTTTTCTGACAGAGAGATGTGATCACAGCTTTGTATGTACTATCTGTGGGTTTACAACCGCTACCTTTCATTTCTTTAAAGGTACGAACAGCAATATCTGTGAGTCCGGTTCGGCCATACTGCATTATCATGATTGTCCAGGTATGAGCTGTTACTAAGCAACCGTTTCTCCTCATATCAGAAAATAGATTTCTCATCTGAGTGAAGTCCTTGCCCTGTCCTGCTATTTTAATGGCCATATTGTAGGATTCTGTTGTATGCCTATAATTAGTTTGCTTCCCAACCCACGAAAAAAATTGCAATGCCACACAACCTTGCAGCCTCAAGTTACGCAAAAATTCCACGACAATTTCTGGGGTGAACTGTATGCTGCATTTTTTCAATTGTTCTTGTATTAAGCACCAATCTCTTGATGATAACAAAATTTGGAAAACCTTATGTATATCACTTTCACTACAGGATTTTGAAGCTGCCTCTGGCACGTCAAGAGCTGAGGACAGCCGTTCTAGATTTTCTGATTTTAACTCCAAATTTCCTTCTTGTTGACTGCTCACATCCAAGTCAGGCGATCCATTTTCTTCATGGTAAACTTTAGAAACTCCCTGTAGCAGCTTGATCCTGTTGATGTTCTTCATATCTCCTTTTCTCTCCAGATATGAAATAACATGCTGGAGGATATTGTTCCCAATAACCATCTTGGAGGCCTTCATTTCATTCAGAGCCTTGAAAATATCATTCGTCCTTGACACTTTGGAAAGTTCCTTGATAAAAATGGTGTATGATTTCCGGCTAAAGTCAATTCCTTTATCCTTCATATTCTCAAACACTTCCCACGCTTCAGAAATGCGGTTTTGGCTGATATAACCCGCAATTACCGCAGTTGCTGCAACAGAATCCAATTCAACTCTTATCTCTGTCATCTCATTATAGAGGTTCACCGCTTCCTGAAACTCATTAACCCTGAAAAGGTGCTGCATCAGATTAGTATAAGTAGAAACTGTGGGCAAACTTCCTGAACCTTTCATGCTCTGGAATAGATTAAGTGCCTTCGAAATTTCATTTTCCCCCAAATATGCACTTATAAGGACTGCATAAAGCTTCTCATCAGCACCATTTCTTTTCTCTACAATTTCAACAATCTCCAATGCATCACTGATCCTCTCAGCCCTACACAGTCCTTTCACCAATGTCACAAAAACTTCAGAATCAAGCTTCACATTTTTATTCTTTAAATCACGAATCAATTCCAAAGCTTCTGTAATCCTCCCTGCAATGCAGAAACTCTTCAGCATAAGGCCATACACATGGTTTTCTGAAATACTAAAAACCCGTTTCATGTCGTCCCCAACTTTGTGAACTGCAGCAATATTTCCAGAGTTAGCCAAGCATTTGAGCAGCTGTCCAGACATAGCTGCATCCAACATCAAGCCTTTGTTGATCATATCATTGTAGTACTCCAAAGCAATGTCTGCTTTTCCAGCATTACAAAGCGAACTCAACAAGGTCTTATAAGCCCTTAAATCAGGCTCATAACCAAATTTCTTCAACTGTTCAAACGTGAACAATGCTTTGCCAATCAACTTTGAATTCCCAAAATGGGATAGCAGAATACTCCACGTCTTAAGATTCTTCTGACAAGAACTCCTCCCCATTTCCTCCACCAATTTGTCAACCAAGCGAAACTTCTTTGTTTCTGCAGCCACGTAAATCATTGTATTATAAGTCGCTGTAGTATGACTAAATCCTTTTCTTGATTTCACCCAATTGAAAAACCTCAAAGCTAAATGAGGAACTTTGAAACACCTCTTCAAAACCTTGTCAACAACCTCCTCATCATACTCAAAACCTGCTTTTTCCAGTTGTTCCTCCATTGAGATCACATTATTTTCACTCCTCACAATCTCTGTAATCTTGTGAACAATGGGACTAACATCCCTTTTCACCAAAATTTCAGTCTGAGTATCTTTATGTAAGTTTCCCATTTCCAGCTCTGTACTAGGCTTGGCATTTTCACAAACACTTCCCGTGCAAGATGATGGATCCACGACTACTAACTCAAGTCCATATGGGTTTTCATCTGCAGTTACTACAGTCTCTGTTCCTAAAATCTCTCTGATCTCATTGAAGAGTGAACTCAAATTGTGGGGTTCAATCTGGTTTTTCAAACTGTGGTTTTCAGTTTTGTTGGATTTCTGATGCTTAGATGACTTGGTGGAAATTGGAGCAGAGGAAATCTTAAATCTTGAGGAATCAAGATTCAACAGTTTGTTTCCACAAATTAGGGACCTTTGTTTGCGTATGTACTTCAAAACCATTCTCGTTTGGAACATTGTTTCATAGTTGTGTCAAATGGTGTTCTCTTTCTTATTAGATCGAATTTATGTGACAATATTCAAACATTTGAATATATATATCCAAAATTATTACGAAATAAAAGTAATATAGCAAGAATTATGTAATTAACTAGGACTAAGAAGTGAATGATAACATTATAAGAGATGATTTATTTCTTTGTTTAAGAGTGCAGAATACATTCATAAGTGAACCTATATAAATATTTTGTTGTTACAAAATCAATTCAAAACCTGTTATGAATACATAACCAATCTAAAACTTGTTATGGATACATAACCAATCTAAAACCTGTTATAGATATATAACCAATCCAAAACTTGTTATGGGAGACATCCATCGTTGCAAGTGGATGGATCCATTTACAGGATTTATAACACTCCCTCTTGGATGTCCACTAACAGATAATGTGTCTCATTAAAACCTTACTAAGAAAAACCCAGTGAGAAAAATCTTAGTGAAGGAAAAATAGTACACATATCTTGTAATACGCATTAAGAGTTGCCTCATTAAAAACCTTACCAGGTAAACCCAAATGGGACAAAACCTTGGTTAAGGAAAAAAGATTACAACGCGTATTTCTCCCCCTGATAAAAAAACCTTATTTGATATCTCGGAGACGACGAATTCCAATCTCGTATCTTAACTTCTCAAATGCTGATGTTAGCAATGCCTTAGTGAACAAATCTGCCAAATTATCACTTGAACGAATTTGTTGAATATATAATTCACCATTCTTTTGAAGATCATGCATGAAAAAGAATTTTGGTGAAATATGCTTTGTTCTGTCTCCTTTAATATATCCCCATTTTAGTTGAACTATACATGCAACATTGCCTTCATATAATGTTATTGGGATATCCTTTCCCCGTGAAAGACCACATAGCTCCTGAATATGTTGAGTTATTGATCTCAACCAAACGCATTCTCGACTCGCTTCATAAATGGCTATTATCTCTGCATGATTTGAAGAAGTAGAAACCATAGTTTGTTTTGTTGAACGCCATGATATAGCAATACCTCCACATGTAAATAAATTGCCTGTTTGAGATCGACCTTGGGTCAGACAAATATCCTGCATCTGCATAACCAATCAATTGTGACCTAGATTCATTTGAATAAAATAATCCCATATCAATGGTCCTTCGCAAATACTTGAGATGCTTAATACCATTCCAGTGTCTTTGGGTTGGGGAAGAGCTAAATCTTGCTAACAAGCTTACATAAAAAGCTACATGTGGTCTAGAATTATTAGCAAGGTACATTAATGATCCAATTGCACTAAAATATGGTATTTCAGTACCTAGAAATTCTTCATTATTTTCACGAGGACGAAATTGATCTTTATTTATGTCAAGCGATCTCACAATCATCGGGGTACTCAATCGATGTGCTTTATCCATATAAAAAGGCTTCAAAATATTTTCGATGTACATTGATTGATATACAAATATTTCATTTTTCGAATGCTCAATTTGTAAGCCAAGACAAAATTTTGTCTTTCCAAGATCTTTCATTTAAAATTCTTTCTTCATGCATTCTACTTCCTTTGGAATCTCTTCAAGAGTTCCAATGATATTCAAGTCATCAACATACACATCTATGACAAATTCAGATCCAGATCTTTTTATAAAGACATAAGGACAAATTGGGTCATTCTTGTACCCTTCTTTCAATAGGTATTCGCCAAGACGATTATACCACATGCGCGCTGATTGCTTCAATCCATATAAGGATTTCTGAAGCTTTATCGAACCAGTTTTTCGGGAATCTTTTTATGTTTCAGGTACTTTGAATCCTTCAGGGAATTTCATAAAAATTTCGTTGTCCAGTGAGCCATATAAACAGGCCGTGACAACATCCATAAGAAGCATATCAAGTTTTTCAGGAATTACTAGACTGATAAGATACCTGAATGTGATTGCATCCACCACAGGAGAATATGTCTCCTTATAATCAATGTCAGGCCGTTGTGAAAATCCTTGTGCTACAAGTCGTGCTTTATATCTTACAACTTCATTTTTCTCATATTTTTTCCGCACAAAAATTCATTTGTACCACACTGGCTTTACACCTTCAGGTGTTTGAGCTATAGGTCCAAAAACTTCACGTTTTTTAAGTGAAGTCAATTCTACTTGGATAGAGTCTTTTCATTTTGGCCAATCATTTCTCTCTCTACATTTATTGATATATTTCGGTTCAAGATCTTCATATTGTTACATTATTTCAGCAACAATATTATAAGCAAAAATGTTATCAACAACTATATCATTTCGGTTTCATCTTTTTCTAGTTGAGACATAATTTATTCAGATCTCTTCATTTTCATTATTTCTAGGTACCTTGTCTCGGTTGATTTTCCTTCCTTTAGCTACTAAGATATTTCAGTTTGAAAAGTCCGACCTCTTCTGAGGTTTTGTCAATTGTTATGTCTCGGGGTTCTTCTTGAGCAATTACCTCCATATTATGACCATCTTGATTATTTTTTCCTTTCCTTTTTCGAGGATTTTTATCTTTAGAACTGATTGGTCTACCGCGTTTTAAGTGTGGCTTAGACTCATATGCTTTAACAGATTGTCCTATCGGGACATCAACTCGGATTGGATCATTTGCAGCTGGAATATGAGATTTAGTAATCATTGGTAGGTTGGTAAACACATGTGGAATTTGATTTGCAATACTTTGCTAATGAATTATCTTTTGAACCTCCAGTTCACATTGAGTTGTACGAGGATCTAAATAAGATATGATAATGCATTCCAGTCTATCTCTTTTTTTAGCTGCTTATTCTCTCTCCCTAATGTTGGAAAAACTAATTCATCAAAATGACAATTAGCAAATCTTGCCGTAAATAAATCTCCAGTCATGGGTTCTAGAAGGAGATTCATATCCAATATATATCCCCAACTTTCTTTGGGGACTCATCTTTGTGCGTCGGAGTAGAGCAATTGGAACATATACTGCACATCCAAATATTCTAAGATGTGAAATATTTGGCTCATGACCGTAAGCAATTGTAATGGGGAGATTTTATGATAACTCGTTGGCCTGACGCGCACAAGTGTTGTTGCATGCAAAATAGCATGACCCCATATCGAAATAGGAAGTTTTGTTCTCATAAGCAATGGTCCAGCAATTAATTGGAGGCGTTTGATAAATGATTCTACCAGTTGAGTATGAATATGATCAACAGGATGTTCAACTATTATCCCAGTTGACATACAATAATCATTAAACGCTTGGGATGTAAATTCACCAGCATTATCAAGACATATCGTCTTAATTGCATAATTTGGAAATTGTGCTCTTAATCTTATTATTTGAGCCAACAACCTCGCAAATTCCATATTGCGAGTTGATAATAAGCGCACAGAGACCATCTTGTAGATGCATCTATTAAAACCATATAATATTTAAATGGTCCACATGGTGAGTGAATGTGCCCACATCTATCACCATGTATACGTTCCAGAAATGCTGGGGATTCAATACCAACTTTAGTTACTGATGGCCTAGTAATAAATTTACCTTGAGAACATGCAACACAAGAGAATTCCTTAAGTTGAAAAATCTTTTGATTCTTCAATATATGTTCATGTGAATTCTCAATTATTTTGCGCATCATGCTAGAACCAGGATGAACCAACCGGTCATGCCAAATAATAAACTCATTTGAATTAGTAAACTTCTGGTTTACTATAGCATATGTTTCAACCCTGCCAATATTTGTTTAGTCAAGCCGGAGGAAAGACCAGGCAGCTTTTCAAGCACATATTTCTTACGCGACTTTATTGTAGTAATATAAAGATATTCAATCTTTTCATTATTTGTAGTCTCAATGTGATATCCATTTTGGCGAATATCTTTGAAACTTAGTAAGTTTCTTTGAGACTTACTACAATATAATGCTTCATTAATAGCCAAATTTGTTCCTCCGGGTAGTAATAAATTTGCTCTTCCAGAGCCTTCGATTAATCTTGTACTGCCAGATATTGTATTAACATTGACTTCTTTCATCACCAAATAAGAGAAATATCTCTTATCTCTTAAAATAATATGTGTTGTAGCACTATTCAAAAGACATATATCATCTTTATTGATCTTGGATCTAACTGAAGACTGGAAAATTTTCATATTCTTCATAAAGAAACAAAAAGTACATCATAAGAAATACGAAAGACTATAAAATAAAAGAAATATTAGAAATTACATTAGGAATGTAGAAACTAGCATATATGATGCTTTAGGAAAGTACACAAAGAAGAACACACTACTTAAAGACATAATATGAAAATAGCAACTTTTCTTAAAGTTTTATTCCCCAGTAACATAATCACTTCTTCAGTCAATATCCACAAAGAAGTCTCCAGCTTCTAAATAAGTAATATTTGCAAGGCCTTCAAAATCATCATCTTTATATGCAAGATTTGCCTCAACATTATCATATTTGTTTGAGAGACCTTCTTCATCATCATTATTTTGAAAAGTCAAGTGTGCCTCCACATTGTTACCTTTATTTTAATGGATGCTTGATAAAGTTTGACAAAATTGTCAGGTGTATGACAAACACGTGCCCCATGACCTTTCATAATCTGTGGCAAATATTAACTCTGCCCTTTAAAGAATTATTTTGAGGATACTTATTGTTATCCTATTTATTTTCACCATGATGACGATAATTATTTTGTCCCGTTCCATGTCCACGTCCACAACTATGGCCACGACCACGACCACGATCACCATAATTATTTTGTCTTCTTTCGGAATTTTGAATCGCTGCAACCATATTCATTTCGGGAAATTATGTAGATCCAGTGGGACGGGCTTCATGATTTTTCATTAAAAGGGTATCATGTTGCTCCGCCACCAGGAGGCATGAGATTAATTTAGAATATTTCTTTAAACCCTTTTCACGGTATTGTTGATGTAATACCATATTTGAGGCATAAAAAGTAGAAAGAGTCTTTTCCAGTAAATCCTCATCATTCAAAATTTCCCCACATAATTTAAGTTGGGAAGTTATTGTGAATACATCAGAATTATATTCACTTACATTTTTAAAATCTTGTAATCGTATGTGAATCCATTCATATCAAGCTCTTGGCAATACTGTTGCCTTAAGATGGTCATATCGTTCCTTCAAACTGATCCATAATTCAAATGGATCTTTCAGGGTTAAGTATTCAGTTTTTAACCCTTCATCGAGATGATGACGAAGGAAAATCATAGCCTTTGCCTTATCCTGGCCTGATGCTTCATTTCCTTGTATAATAGTATTTTCAAGAGCTTTTGCAGCAAGGTGAATTTCTGCATTAAGGACCCATGATAAATAATTCTTTCCGGAAATATCAAGTGTCACAAATTCAAGCTTTGATAAATTCGACATAGTAAAACTATCAATAAGAATCAATAGTTAGAGATAACAATAAACATAAAATAAATAAAAAAAACTTTAAGGAATAAAAATCAGAACAAATTATTCTAGAATTATATAAGGACATACCAAATATATTAGCACGGTTACTAGTCGAAATTACCCTTGAGTCTAAAGGTTTCAAGCTGAGCAGGACTAAGACTGAATATGTGGAGTTCAAGTTCAGTAGTATGTTGGGTGAAGCGGACGTGGATGTGAGGATCGCTTCACAAGTCATCCCCAAGAAAGGGAGCTTTAAGTACCTGAGGTCGATTATTGAAGGGGATGGGGATATTGACGAGGATGTCACGCACCGTGTAGGAGTGGGGTGGATGAAATGGAGGCTAGCGGTTGGTGTCCTGTGTGACAGGAAAGGACCCCCGACACTCAAAGGAAAGTTCTATAGAACAGTGGTTAGGCCGGCCATGTTGTATGGTGCAGAGTGCTGGCCAGTGAAGAATTCTCATATCCAAAAGATGAAAGTTGCAGAGATGAGGATGCTGAGATGGATGTGCGGACACACTAAGCTAGATAAGATTAGGAATGACGATATTTGGGTTAACGTGGGCGTGGCTCCCATGGAAGACAAGATGCGGGAAGCTAGGCTTAGATGGTTCGGGTACGTGAAGAGGAGAAGCCTGGATGAACCGGTGAGGAGGTGTGAACGACTGGCCTTGACGGGTATGAGGAGAGGTAGAGAGTGGCCTAAGAAATATTGGGGAGAGGTGATCAGGCAGGACATGGTGCGGATGCTGATTTCTGAGGACATGGCCCTTGATAGGAAGTTGTGGAGGTCGAGCATTATGGTAGTTGGTTAGGAGATAGGAGGCTAGTGTGATAGTGTCTTGTTTTAGGCTGCTAGGGGCTCCAGTTGTGTTCTCAATACTTCTTTAGGGTTGAAAGTTAGGCTATAGTAAGTTTAGCAGCCCTTTGTGTACATATTACTCCCTTGCGTATGTAGTATTGTGCCTTTGTTGATGCTTAGTGGTACTACTTTGCTTTCTATTTTCTTGCTATCATGTTGCTGGTGTTATCTCCGATGTAGTTTTCTTATTTGTCTTGCTATCACTTGCTATCAGGGCTTCCTTCATCTTCTTTAGCCGATGGTCAATCGGAAACAGTCTCTCTACCCTTTCAGGGTAGGGGTAAGGCTGCCTACATCCTACCCTCCCTAGACCCCACTTGGTGGGATTATACTGGGTAGTAGTTGTTGTTGTTGGTTACTAGTCGAAATTAAGGGCTATCTTTAGAATTTATGTTTCTAAATATGATCTTCTACTACGTAAGAAAAAAAAGACGTGAAGTTTTATATTTGTGCTAAACATAGTCATCGTTACCTTTAATTTGTGCTGGACCTAAAAGATAAGTAATGCTTTTTCCTTTGCAAAATAAAAAAAATATAGAGCGCATATAAATTTAAATAGTAAAGTTTCCAGAAACTGTTTTTTCCTTTTTAAGACCAAACCATTTTGTTATACTTAAATAAAACTAGTTAGATATAATAGTATAACTCATCCCATATTTAAGTAGTCTACAGAAGCTAAAATAACTTCGAGTTAGCACACGGTATGTAAAACAATACCTGAAAGAGGATATGAAAATATACCCCAAGGTGGCAGTGGAAATTATTAGAGCCTCGTGCTGATAACGCATTATGAAATAAAAGTAATATAGCAAGAACTATGTAATTAACTAGGACTAAGAAGAGAATGATAACATTATAAGAGAGAATTTATTTCTTTGTTTTTGAGTGTGGAATAGGTTCATCAGTGAACCTATTTATAGAAACATTTCGTTGTTACAAAACCAATCAAAAACCTGCTATGAATACATAACTAATCTAAAACCTGTTATGGATACATAACCAATCCAAAACCTGTTACGGGAGACATCCATCCGTTGCAAGAGGATGGATCCATTTGCAGGATTTATAACAAAATTTACTATTTTACACGCATATGCATTAATCGAGCTTATTTGACTATAACATAATTGAGTTAGACAAGTGCATGATAGTGAAATTTAAAAATATATTGGGTGTGCTTGGCAAGAAGGAAAATATATTTGGTAAAAAATATTTTTTTTTCATACCGAACATAACCATTATCAACCCATAATTTAAAAGAAAAAAAGAACCTCTTTTTACCGTCACTTTAATCCATAAATATAACAATGAAGAATGACTCACACAGCTTGTCAAGTCCAATTGCCAAAAAGAAGAAGAAGAAGCTCATGGTACATCACATTGCTACCAGAGTTGGTACGACATTCCCTTTTGCAGAAGATTCTGCGGAAGTAAGAAAAGTTAAACTATATCTATATGGAGTGGTAAACTTTTACCTTACGTTAAAAAAAAACTACAACCTTGCTCCCGAAAACCCTGCGATTCATCCAATGGCCCTCTCCCTCTTTAGTCTTCACCTTCACCATATGGATTTGCACCAAAGGTAATGAGCTACTGGCGACAGTCATGCAATGAAGCAATTTTGCTTTCTTTATCCACAAATATACTTCTTTCATTAGTTTATGTTTCATATTGTATCATATATACCAATCGCTTGACCATACTTTCATTATCTGATTTGCTTATTCAAAGTAGGGAAAGTTAAAATAAATTAAGAAAGAACAGAAAAATAGTTTGACATGAGCATATTGTTTACCTCGAAATACGAGTAACAATTAAACTTGTAATGTGATTATTAAGGATACGTGATCTAATTCAATGCCAATTGATAAATAGCTAAACTAGTAAAGGAATTAACGATTTAAATGGATCAAACCCGTGTAATTGCAAGTTATCGACCCCGATCTGGATTAGACTCGAGATCAAGTGCCAAGAACAGTAAGAGCCGCAATAGCAATAGTAATATGAACAATAAGAATTATAAAGAATTAAGAGCGAATAAAAGAGCAGAGTGCTTTTGTATCTCTCAGTAATAGCGTAAGTGGTAAGTGTGTTTGATGATAATAATGATAATGTGTTGTCTACAAATGAATAGGGCTCCTCTTTATATAGTAGAGGAATCGTAAATAAGGTATGACTCTAATTTTCGAAAGTAAAATACATGATTGTTTTCATTAACCGTTAATGGTTCTACTGGTTCCGAGATTCTCGCCAGGATTGGCGGTCGATTGCGAATATCTCGTGATTCTGTTACTGCGACGTTGATCCAGCCTGATCACGATCCCTCGGTCTTCACGTTCCTCGAACCCGAACTTGCTTTGATACAAGTTCACTCTCGAGGCATACCCTCGAGCCCATAAAATCGGGTGTCCTTGATTTTTACCGTATACAGATAGTCCCCACGTTTCTTGGAATGAAATGATAAGAAACAATTAAAGCCTCGATTTCTCGATACCTCTGTCATGACGTCGTCTTCGTGACGTAAGCGAAGGATGTGACTGAAACGTCTCGTCGGTTCGGTTCCCAAGAACCATCAATGCTTGTCAGACATTGGTCGGCCACTAATGATACCGAACCGTCGTTTGAAATCTATAAATACCACCTCTCCAATTGATTTCAAACTTTACTTTGCTTTAAACTTGACCCTTTTTTGATTAAATCTTTCAACCTTCTAACTTTCCTTGCCTTCTTCATATCTCTGCCAATCTTACCCCTACTTTCTGCCTTTCTCACTTATATCCATGGCTAAGACTTCTAAAATAGTGTCGCAAAAGGAAAAAGCCTCCTCTTCGAAGTCGGTCGGCGACAAGACGCCGCTGGAGCCGCGCGTTGAGGAGTGTGAACTCACTTCTGAGTTCAAAGTGGACAGGCCCCCTTCAGTTCTCGGTCGGTGTGAGCCCGTGTGCCGTTATATTTGCTCGATATCTGAAGGCGATCTCGAGCAAGTGAAAAAGGACTGCAATTGGAGTAACAAAGAGGTGGTGATTCCTTCGCCTGAGGAGGATATCACCACTTATGTGAAAGGGTTTCTGAGTGTTTACACTTTTACCCTTTCACATTGGGGCTCGTGGACCCGGTAATACTCGATTTTTTCCGCCAATATCGAGTGACCCTGGGGAAAGTCCACCCTTCGTTTTGGCGCATCGTGATCTTGCTCAGATTATTTTCGAGCAAAGTCGACGGGATGCTTTTCACCCTCGACCATCTAATCAAGTTGTACAACCCTCGACTCTACCGAGGTGGTTTGATAAAGCTCCAACATCGGGATACGAAAACATTATTCTCGAGCATAGATGAAGATAAGGATCAGGGCTGGATGAGTCGGTTCGTATGAATCAGGACCTCTGATTTGATTCTTGCCGAGAAGATGCCATTCCCCGAGGAATGGAATATGAAACGTAAGTTTGATTTTCTTCGTTGGTGTTTGATTTCTTGTTTGTCGATTTCTTTCCCCGATCTAAGTTCCATTTCGTGGTGCAGCTTCTGCTTGGTTCCTCGATGATATCCCGGATCTCGAAGGTTGGGTTTGCCAACTAGCCTCCACCTCTTCATACTCCGAACGGTGCTGGCAAGATTTGGCCAAGGGTCGATGGGAAGCTAAGAACCATGGTGAGTTCCTTTGTCCATATGACGATGTCTTTCGGTAAGAATACTGATTTTTAACGTAGTCTTTTTTTGTAGGCCTCTGAGAGAATGTATCCATGAGGCCACCCCCGCCTGGTAAAGAAGGGGTTCAACAGCCGCCCAAAGAGAAGAAGCGGCGATGGGTCTTGTCCCCTGGTACATCGAAATCCAGGAAGAGCAGGGCCTGAAAATTGAGGGTTGACACTGTAGCTTTGCCTGCCGATGTGGCTCAAAGACTTCAGGAGGATGAAGCGGTAGCACAGGGTGACGATGACTGCATTTTGATAGTTCCTAAGGGTGGAAGTTTTGCAGCTTTCGAGGTTTCCGAGCCGGCGGTGGACGAGTCGGCTCAATCTCAAATTAGGGGGATCTCAGAGGGAGGTCCGAGCGGAGTCCCTGAGCCATCGCGCGGTAAGGGCGCGCCTTGCTGCGCCGAAATATCGGTGGATGCTCCCGAAAGGTCCAGCTTCGAGGCCCCTAGAAGAGAGGAGAGTTCCCCAAGAGACTCGCTTGGGGCAATAAATATAGATGATTCATCACCCGGTCCCTACTTTTCCGAGGGGCAATTCCGAGATGCTCGGGCTATGAGGACTCCAGATGCGGAGCTAGCACATGAAGGGGGCAACATATTTTGGGATTGTTTTGATGGGGTCGAGGATGATCTCGAGCCAGACGCATCGCTTGTTTTCAACGATGCTCAACGCCTCTTGAAACGGGCAAGTATTTCCCCTTTTCACTTATGCTCACATCTAGTTCGTATCTTTTCAAGACTAACTCCTTTCTTCATGTTCAGGCTTTGGTGCTTCATCGAGAGGCATCCTTCAAATCTCGGTCGGAGCTGACCCGATGTGAAGCCGAGCTCAAAAATCTCGTAAAGGAGAGGGATGACCTGAAACTCCTTTAAGTTCGAAAGGAGGAGGAAATTGCGACCACCCGAGCTGAACTTATGAGAGCTCGTCAAGATCATACCGAGCTTGTCAAGAACATACCGAGCTCATCGAGAAGGTGACGTAATTTCTTGAAACTTTGTAAAATATCAATTCAAATTTGGTGATGAATCCTTCGATTTCGCAGTTTCAGCAGAAGGGCGAACTGGTGCTGCAGCTTTGAGAAGAGGCCAAGATGAAGGATGCTGAAACTCTAGGGTGGAGACAGAACATGGAACGTCTTTCCTCGGAGAAGGATGCAGCCTAGTTAACTTTGGTTGAGCGCCAGCTCCATAGTGCGAAGGAGGAAAGTCTAGCTCGAGCCCGTAGGACCGAGGAGGTTGAAGCCGTCCATGCTAAAGCTAAAGCTGAGTCGGAGGCGCTTGTGGACTCTTATCGAGCCAATGCCGAGGCCGCCATTCGGTCACATGAGATCTTTGCTTCCACTGAGATTAGAATGTCATGTGCTCTCGCCCATGCTAGGCAGTAATCTTGGAGAGAGGCTTTCGAAAAGGTGCGCGCTCGTGGTTTCGACCTCTCTGCTGAGATCGAGAAGGCGAAAGTTTTGGAGGATGAGGCTGCAACTTTGCTCTCTGATGATGAAGGCTCTGTTAGCGGATCCGAGGGTGAGGGAGATGAGGCCTTTGAAGAAGTCGTCCCGGAGAAGTCGCTCGGGAGTGAGCCGATCTCGAGGGTGTATTGGTAAAAAAGAGTCTCGCACGTAAGCCGACTCTTGACGACTCAGCCATCTATGTGGACACAGGAAAATGCGACAACTGGATGTGATTCTTTGAAGAGGTACGAAACAAAGAGGCACGATTCAATAAACCCTCGAGCTCATCAGCCACGCGGAACTCGCTCTAATCAAAGGCAAGTAAAAGACACGGTTAGAATGAAACCAAACAAAGTTACGAATAAATTCAGGAATCCCCAATAAATAGCCCAGTCGTTATGTAACCTTTACATAACGGTTACGATTACCCTTTGTAACGCCTCGTTAATATAATAATTAGTCATTAATGAGCGATGATTGCAAGAATCAAACGTTATGTTAATGTCACGCCCCCAAACTAGGGGAGGCACGACTG
>ML287098.1:532-20734 GCA_005239495.1 Nicotiana undulata | reverse complement strand
TTATCAAAACTCATTTTCATCAAATTTTCACATAATAGCTTTCCGGCCACACGCCCGGGCTGCTCACGCATAACGAGGTGAGACTAACGGAGGCTCTCAGAGCCTCGGAACACATATATAGCTTAAATTACATAAGGTAGCCTTTTGGATTATCACACCTACCCTCGCGTTCGCGATGAACAAAAATCTCGTAAGGCAAATTCCAAACGCTCTCAGACAACCTCTAGTCTAATGGTCATAACTCTTTGCACAAAACTCCAAATGACAAATGGTTTATTGTTATGAATACTAGACTCCAAGATCTACAACTTTCATGTTTTGATCATCTCCCATTTCCTTATAGATCTCGAGATATAAGCTGCCAAAGTAAGCCCTGTGCAACACAAATTTCTTTTTCATCTTTCCGGACACCCTGTAGTATAATAGCCATATATATTTGTCTAGAAATCCAAATTCTAAATGGGTTACTTTTATAGAAACTAGACACAAAGGAATACTACTTTTAGTTTTACATTATCTAAAAATTCCTTATAGATTGTGAGATATGAGCCTCCGAAGTCAAACCTGCGCAGATGATATTTTTCTTCTTTGCGAACGCGAGGCACTATTCGCGAATGCGAAGAGAAAAGTCCCTGATACCAAATTCTTCTACGCGAACGCGAAGGGATCCTCGCGAGCGCGAATAACAACACCAGACACTAGCATCAGCCATCTTAAAACAACCCGAAATGATCCGTAACCACCCCGAAACACACCCGAGGCACCCGAGACCCCGTCCAATCACACGACTCAGTCCCATAACATCCCACAGACTTGCACGAGGCCTCAAATCACATCTAACAATGCCGAAACCATGAATCGCACTACAATCCAAACATTATGAACTTTGAAATTTCAAACTTCTACATTCGATGCCGAAACCTATCAAATCACGTGCGATTGACCCCAAATTTTGCACACAAGTCATATTCGACATTACGAACCTGGTCCAACTTCCAAAATCGCATTCCGACCCTGATATCAAAATTTCCAATTCCGGTCAGATTTCTCAAAAACCTTCAAATTCCTATCTTTATCCAAATGACTTCAAAATGACCTACGGACATCCGAATTCACTTCCGATCGCGCTCCCAACTCCAGAATAACCATACAGAGCTATTCCCAGGCTGAGAATACCAAACGGACATCTATAACACTGAAATGCACTTTAGCCCAGACTTAGGAAATTTCTTCTAAAATACTGACTTCCACAATATACGCCAAAACGCTCTCGGGTTATCCAAAACCCGATCCGTACATACTCCCAAGTACGAAATCATTATACGGACCTGCTGGAACCTTCAAACCCTGATTTTGAGGTCGTTTACTCAAAATCAAAATTTAGCCAATTCTTCGAACTTAAGGCTTCCGTAATGAGAATTTTCTCTCCAATTTCACTCCGGACTTCCCAAAATTCAACTCCGACCATGCCTACGAGTCATAATACATGAAACGAAGTTGCTCATGTACTCAAACTAGGAAACGATGCGCTAGAGCTCAAAACGACCGGTGGAGTCGTTACACAAAGTGCATGGAATTGTAAAACTACCTGGATCACCAAGTTTTTGTGGTAGCTTATTTTTAAGTATAGCACTGCATTTTGCAGTAAGCATCACCACAGAAACTTCTTCCAATTTCATTTTACTTGACAGAATTTCTTTTAGGAATTTGGTATAAGAAGGCATTTGCAACAAAGCATCAATGAAAGGAATATTAATGTGAATTTGTTTTAAAATCTCCAAAACTTTGAAAATTGATTATCAAGCTTTTCTCTTTTCAGTTTTTGTGGAAATGGAATGGTCACAGGGAAATGAGTCAATTTTTCAATATTTGTTTCTTCTTTTTTCTTGATTTCTTTCTCTTCAGATGGTTCAGAGGATATTCAACTTTCTTACTGTTGTTTACCTGTTGTTCTGACTGGTCTGCATAGGGTTCATCAAGCTCCTTACATAACCGTAAGGCGATGGCCTTAAGGTGCTCCTTTGGATTTTTCTCAGTATTGCTTGGCAAGGGACCTTGAATCTTTTTTGACACAAGAGTTGCCAATTGGCTTAATTGCATTTCCATATTTTTTAGGGTTGAACCCTAGCTTTCCATATTTTCATCTGTGACGTTAATGTACTTATACAAAAGGTCATCAAGACTTGAATGAGCTTGTTGAAGCCTTTGTTGTTATGTCCCGCCTTGTTTGTTGATAAGGTCTATAGTTTGGTTTCCCAGTTTCTGATTCTGGTATCCCGAAGGACCTTGTACTTGTTGCTTCTGGAAGCTTTGAGAGTTCTCTGCACCATTTGGATTGCTCCATTGAAATCCTGGATGCTTTTATGCCATTGGACTCCCAAAAAGGTACGATTTATAACCGAAATAATGGACATGTTCGTCATTATGATTGTGTGGTTGATATTCATGGTTCAGATGGTTTCCTCCACACATGTCACAAGCCTCAGATTGGCTTGGTTGTTGTGTATTCACCTGAAAGGATTCAAACTTTTGTGCCAAAGAAACAATTTGCTGCGTTAGTGTATTTAAAGCATCAACCTGATTTACCGTAGCAGCCTTCTTGATTATTACATGCTCAGATGGACATTGGATGGCATTCTCAGAAATCTCGTTCAACAATTGCAATGATTCCTCCATGGGTTTTCCCATTATAGAACCTCCTGTAGCTGCATCAATCACATTTCTAGCAGAGGGTTTTATCCCGTGATGAAAAATATACATTTGCATGTGTTCAGGAATGTCATGGTGTGGACATTTTCTTAACATTGCTTTTTATCTTTCCCAAGCTTGATAAACTGACTCAGTGTTAGTATGCAAGAAATTAGAAATGTCTTGTCTTAACGTCGTGGTTTTAGCAGGGAAAGATATTTGTTCAAAAATTACTGAGTCATTTGGTCCCATGTGGTAATGGAACCTTGTGGCAAACTTCGCAACCAAGTCTTGGCATCTCCTTTTAAAGAAAAAGGAAATAGCCTTAACTTGATAGCTTCAGGAGGTACTCCATTATACTTAGTTGTTTCAACAAGTTCTAGAAAGTCAAATAAATGACTGTGCGGATCTTCATTTGCGTCTCCAGTGAAGATGCAAGACAGTTGAATTGTTTGAATCAGGCCAGTCCAGATTTCAAAGTTGTTGGCTACCACTGGAGGTTTTCTAACACTAGATTCACAGTTGAAGCGATCAGGTCTAGCATAATCCCTAAGGATTCTGTTTGTTGGCCTTCGTGCTACTTCATCAAACTGATCATCCACATGGACTGGTGGTTGAATGTCTTCTACTTCCTGATTCTCCATTCCTTCACGAGCTATGCTTTTGGAAGATGATGTTTGTCCTTTCATGCACAATCGAAGAGATTTTTTAATTTCTGGATCGTAACTAGCCAACTCTTTTGTAGAAGAGCGGGTCATAAACTAATTAAATTATTTTTTAAATAATGATAGTTTCTAATGAAGTACTAGTAGTTAACAAAATAACTAAAGAAATTTTCCAAGATTAAAAAAATAGTTAGTGAAAAACAAAAAGGTATGATAATATATTAAGTATAAGTAAAAGTAGTACTAGTAAATAATAGTAATAAGAAGAAAAGTTAGAATAGTAATTGTAGGTAAAAGTACTAGTAATATTAGACTAAATATACTACAGGAAAGCTAATGGTTGAAGTAATAAGAAGAAGTACTTATTAGTAGATAGTGAAAATACTAATAATAATAATAATAATAATAATAATAATAATAATAATAATAATAATAATAATAATAATAACAATAATAATAATAATAAATTCTCAAATTAGTAACAAAATATTTAATATGAAGTAGATGTATGCCAATCCCCGGCAACGACGCCAAACATTTGACGAGGCCAATGTGTATTGGAATTTCTTTCTCGTACTCTGTCAAATTCTAATATAGTTTAAGATATCGTCCCACAGAGACTGGATTATCTATGCTACAAAGTTGTAATATTTTAACTACTATTTGAGAGAAACAATTTGATGAAAAGTTAGGGAGATTTAAAACTTGTTAATTAATTAAACAAAACAAATAACATTTGGAAGATTTATAATTAAAAAAGGAGTTGGGAATCATTGAATTCACTAGATAATATTACTATAATAAAATCTCAATTTCTACATTTATTTCTCTAAGGAATAGCTGCTTATTTCTAATACAATTATATTTTGCAACTAAGAAATAACCAATTAATAACCAATATCGTATTGGAATGGGCATTCGGATTTTGTAAATTTTGTTGGGTTCCGAGGTACGGGCTTGGGGGTTGACTTTTGGGTCGATTTTTAGATTCTTGTAAAGATCGAAACTTTGTTATTCGAAATAGTTCCTTATACGATTTATGTGTGTTTTGAAGTTGTTTTAGGTTGATTTGAGTCGTCCGGAGGTCCTTTCACCCGAGAAGTCCATTTTAGAGTACCGGGTTGTCGTCTTCGAGGTAAGTATCTTGCCTAACCTTGTGTGGGGGAACTACCCCTTAGTAATTGAGTCTTCTATGTTGATTGTAGCCTGTGTACGGGAGGTGAAGAGTGCGTACTCGGACTTATTCATATTAATTTGGCCTTTTAGGGTTCTTAGGTCCTTATATTCCCTGTGCATGAATTTGTAATTGTTATGACTAATTTTCTGGTTGTTAGTTTCATCTCTTCCTGCTTAAATTAGAATTACTTGCTTTAGATTCTCTTGGTGGCCGGTTTGATCTTAATTGACTTAGTTGAAGAATTTTACTTCTCCTATCACCATGCTATATTTTCTTCATAAGCTACTAATTGACTAGAGTTAGTGTTATCTAGCCCTATAATTGTTTAGCCGTAATTGGAGTATCTATTCGTTGGTGTCAAGCATGCTTGTGAGTCGTATACTGTGATTTATATGATTTTTCCTTAAGTGCTACTTAGGTTTAGTTTGATAATCATCCATGTTGATGGTATCCCCTTGGTGTGGCCTATTACTGAGCATTGTTCAACTTGAGTTTTATTCTGTGAATCTAATTGTTTAAGCAAGATTGGTTATAGTTGTTTTCCCTTGCCGGGATGATTTGGTTTCTTCTTGTTGTGAACTTGAATATTGAGAATCACTGCTATATTTGCTTTATTTTCCCTTCGTTATACTATTTTCTCTCTCCGCTTGGCATTCCCTTCAATGTCCACTTCTTATGAGTAAGTTATACCATTCTTGTGATTTAAGTTCTTGTGTTGATTTGCTCGTCGCACTTGGTATTTTTTTCTTTTGTTGCTCTTGTGCTTGTTGTGGCAATGTACGATGTTTCTGTCGTGTTTTAGTTGTTCTCACTGTTGGCTGCATTGAATATTTAAATTGGGACTACGGACGTATTCCGGGAGCTTTCCCCCTGTATTGCATATTTAAATTGGAACTACGGACGTATTCCGAGAGCTTTCCCCCTATACTGCATATTTAAATTGGGACTACAGACGTATTCCAGGAACTCTCCCCCTGTACTGCATATTTAAATTGGGACTACAGACGTATTGCGGGAGCTTTCCCCCTGTACTGCATATTTAAATTGGGACTACAGACGTATTCCGGGAGCTTTCCCCCTGTACTGCATATTTAAATTGGGACTATAGACATATTCCGGGAGCTTTCCCCCTGTACTTCATATTTAAATTGGGAGTACGGACGTATTCCGGGAGCTTTCCCCCCGTACTGCATGACAAATTCGTAGTTACAGACGAAGTTCCGTGACACGACCCCAAATCTAAACTAGTCTTGATGGAACCTATCGTGGAACTAGGCCATCCAAATTAACACTCAAAACGTAAAATGTCTTTCAGTTATATCATTACTAGGCTGGTAATCCATACAGGTTTTGTTTAATCATTTTTAAGCAGATAAAGCTACACTGAAAATTATATACAACCCCAAGATCCCAGAGTCACTGGTCATGAGCATCTAAAGAAAATATACAAGTCTGGAAGAAATTAAACTATATATTACTAAGCAGGAGGAAGCAGGGCTTCGGACGCGTGCAACTACCCCGCAAATCTCTGAGAAATCTCTGGAACATATGGACATCTCACCGTGCCCTAACACCTGGATTTGCACACAAGGTGCAGGGAGTAAAGTGAGTACGCCAACTCAGTAGTAATTTAAATAAATCAGGTCTGAGCAGTAAGAAACACATAAAGTCAAATCATCATTTCACAATAAGCACAATCTTTCTTTCCAACAGTGCATACGTTAAATCATGATGCTTTAAAGCCAATTTCAGTAAAAATCCTTTGAAAAGTGTAATTTCCAACAATTTCAGAAAATGCTCAAGGAGTTTAGTGTAAAATGGAATGAATCATAAGCATCCACTCGGGCAAAAACATGAATAATAAATCGCCTCTCGGGCAGAACATCACTTTGAATGAGTCCCTCAACATGCCCGGTCGTTACGTAGAACATGCATTATTGTTACTGTTTCTTCCTGGTCATAGATTGGCTATATTGTTCATGATGTGTTAGAGTTGGTTAGTTCGGGTTCGGAATGGTTGTAGTAAGAATTGAGACACTTAGTCTCTAAAAGTAGCCTTATAGTTAGAAAAGTCAACTGAGAGTTGACTTATTGGTAAACGACCTCGAATGTGGATTATATGGCTCGGATAGCTTTGTTAGGTGATTAGGGACTTTGGAGTGTGTTTTGAATTTTTTTGTGATACTCGATGTAGGATTAGGCTTGAAATGGTGAAAGTTAGTTTTTTGCGATTTCCGGTCGGCGGTGGAAAATAGGCTATAAGGGTCGGAATGGAATTCCGATAGTTGGAACAGGTTCTTAATGTCATTTTGGGTATGTCCGCAAAATTTTAGTTCAACCGGAGGTGTTTTGGATAGTTTCGGCATCACTAGTAGAAGTTAGAAATTTCAAAGTTCATAGGCTTGAATTCGATGCGATTTTGGTGTTTTAATGTTATTTTCGGTGTTCCGAGAGTGCAAATAAGTTTGAATGATCATTTATGATGTGTTGGTATATTTGGTTGGGGTCCCGAGGAGCTCGGGATTGATTTCGGATGGTGAACGAGAATTTTGAGCTTGGAAATATGCAGTTTCAGCTGCTGGTGTTTCAGCTGGTGTCATTTCTGCACCTGCGGATGTTTGGCAGTAGGTGCGAGCCGCAGGAGCGGCCATAGTAATCGCAGGTGCGGGCACAAGGGTACTGGAAGAAATTTGCATGAGCGATCGCTTAGGCGCATCTGCGGAGCCGCATGTGCGATGCCTGGGCCGCAGGTGCGAGAGGTTGCGGTTTAATGAAATTCCACAGGTGCGGGCCTCCTGAGCGCATGTATGAACCGCAGGTGCGAGGGCAAGGGCCGCAGGTGTGAAAAGCATGGGCAGAAAGTTTAAGTTCTAAAAACGAAGAGCTTAAGCCATATTTCAAAACACCATTAGAGAGCTCGGGAGAAGGAGGTTTTTGAAGAAATGTTCAGTAGGATTCTTGTGGTAAGTGTTCTTCAATCACTTTTAGTCTAATTTCATGAATTAGTATAGATTTGTACCATGTAAATTGAGGAATCAAAGTTGAAATTGGGGAAAAATGGGAAGAAAAGTTGGGAAATTTTCTTGATGATTTGAAAGGGTATTTGAGGTCGGATTTTGGTACATTTGATATGGGTAGACTCGGGGAAGGATAAAGATTCTAGTTTTGTAAATTTTATCAAATTCCGAGACGTGGGCCAAGGGGTCGGGTTTGACCAATTTTGTGATGACCCAAAAAGGGGTTATCTTATGTGCATCTAATTTGGACCGTGTTTCGAGGCTCGAAAGCCTCCATTACTCTCACCTCGATGTGCGCGCGCAGCCTGGGTGCGTAGCCGGGAAGCCTTTATGTGAAAAACTTGATTAAGAGTTAAATTTGTGATAATTAATTGAATAAAGTTGACTTTGGTCAACATTTTTGGTAAACGGACCCGGATCCGTGATCCAACGGTTCCGGAAGGTCCGTAAGAAAATATGGGACTTGGGCGTATGACCGGAATCGAATTCCTAGGACCCAAGTCCGAGAAATGAATTTTTAAAGAAAATTGTTTTATGAAAATAGTAAAGGCTTATGAAAATGAACCTTGATGTGAAACCCGTGCTGCCGGGACCGTATTATGATTTCGGAGCCCGGAGCAGGTTCAATACGTGTTATTCAAGCTATCTGTAAAATTTGGTAAGAAACAAACTTAATTTGATTGGTTTCGGATCAAAATGAGGAAAATTGGAGTTAATGAAGTTTTGAGGTTTTTAAAGAATTTGAAATTTGGCTTGAAAGGTGATTTTATGTTCCTGAGGTTCGATTGAAATTCCGAGATCGGCAATAGTTCTGTTGTGTCATTTATAACTTGTCTGCAAAATTTTAAGTCATTCCGAGTAGTTTAAGCCGGTTCGGCGTGTTGAAGTGAATTCTAGAATTTCAAAGTTCTTAAGTTTGATTAATTTGGTTTTGGGGTTTGATTTCGAGTTTCGTTGTTGTTTTTCATGTTCCGGAAGTTCGAGCGAGTCCGTATCATGAATACAGACTTGCCGGTGCTTTTGGATGGGGTCCCGAGGGGCTCGGGGGTGTTTTAGACCCCCGGGAGCTAAGTTGGAAAACCAGAAAAATCTGCTATCTGGTTTCCTTCTTTGCGATCGGAGAAGGTGGGTTGCGATCGCGGAGAAGTATTTTTGCTGGGCTGTTGATTGTTCTATGCGATCGCAGCTTCCCCTTTTCGATCGCAGAGGTCTGGGTTCCACACCTTCGCGATCGCAGCCCGTTTCTTGCGATCGCATAGAGTCGCGTCTAGGCCGGGTGAGTTTGTTCTTCGCGATCGCAGGACCCCTGCCGCGATCGCAGAGGTCTTGCTAGTTGTTCTTCGCGATCGCAGGACCTCTGCCGCGATCGCAGAGGTCTGGCCAGTTGTCCTTCGCGATCGCAGGCCCCTTGTCGCGATCGCAGTGAAGGAATCACTGGGCAGCTTTATAAAATACGGGACTCAGCCTTGTTCCTCCATTTTCATCTTGCTCATCAAGATTTTAGAGAGCTTTTCAAGGGACCTTCCACCACTGTTATTGAGGTAAGTAAATTCCATAGTTTTACTAGTTTCAAACACTAATCCCTAGTTAAATTCACTACTAAATTATCTAAAATCATAGAATTAGGTAGTAATTATAGGGTTCTTGAGGATTTTTGTAATTTTCTATTTTAGGCCATGAAATCAAGTAGAAATCACACCTTAATGATCCTTAGGATATAGGTGAGTTATCCCTTCGAGAATTTTCGGAATTTGGCCATGAGAGGCCGGGGTTGGAAATTGGAAATTCTTCAAGAATGGCGATTTTATTGAATAACTAAGATGAGTTATCACATTGTACATGCATTGATGTTATTGTATATCTTTTGACTAGTTGCGAGTTNCTTGTTTGGGGGCTACGTACGCACCAAGTGACGAGAGTCCGTACGTAGCGGCTATTATTGTTATGTTCGGGTAGTTAGGCCCACATCATGCCTGGTATGTTTTTCTTGCATGCCCTAGATATGTTTTTTGTTGTTGAAATGCTCATACGATTTATTGTAATGCTATACTTACTAAGAAATAATGTTTTGCAACGTGTTTTTCTTCTGAGGTTCAATGAAATGAAATTATGAAATATATGGGAGCGGGCCGTACGCCACGGCGGAAATGAAATGAAATTATGAAATATATGGGAGCGGGCCGTACGCCACGGTGGAAATGAAATGAAATTATGAAATATATGGGAGCTGGCCGTACGCCACGGCGGAAATGAAATGAAATTATGAAATAAATGGAAGCGGGCCGTACGCCATGGCGGAAATGAAATGAAATTATGAAATATATGGGAGCGGGCCGTACGCCACGTCGAAAATGAAATGAAATTATGAAATAAATGGGAGCGGGTCGTACGCCACGGCGGAATTGAAAAGAAACTGTGAAACATATGGGATCGGGTCGTACGCCACGACGAGTGTAGAAAAGTACCTTATGGGAGCGGGCCGTACGCTACGACAGATCTAAGAATTTGTGATTTTAGCTTCATTCGCTGGTCTTACTCTTGAAAGTGCTTTATTGTTTAAGTTCAGTAGCTGTTTGGATTTCTCTGCTTTTAGTATATGTACTTGTTGCTTATTTCCCTGACATGCCTACTGTATTTCATCATATTTTATCATATGTTATTNCTTTCTCGGCGACTTCCTAGCAGCACCCTGGAGCTCTTTTTTTATATTTCTCCTCTCACTTCATTCAGACGGAGACTCTGTATATATTGTAGTCATTGTATATTCAGTAGTTGCCCATGACACTCGTGACACTAGTTCCTGGCACACACGCGTAGTGTATATTTATATTTTGGGGTTTTGGGATGTATATCTATGTGTGCATTTTATTTCGGCTTGTATCTACTGGGATTTCACTTCCGCTCAAGGCTAGTATCATGTTTGTCGTTATAAATTGGGAATCTTTGACTGTTTAACTAGATGGGAAAGGTATCACTTGGTGTAGTTATTGTTGGCTTGCCTAACCCCGTCGTTGGGCGCCATCACGACTCGGATTGGGATTCTGGGTCGTGACAAATTTCGAGATTTTTGATAAATTTCGATTGGGTTTCATTCCTTGGAATATTATAATGGTATAAATCTGATTGTTGGTATTCAGAGAACTTGGAGGCCGAATTTAGAGGCAAGGGCACTGCAGAGTAGTATTTTAGCCGGTTTTGAGGTAAGTAACATTTCCAAACTTGAAACTGAGGGTTCAAAACCCAAATTATCTGGTATTTGATATTAATTAAGGTGACGCACTTGCCAAGTGACGGGCATGCGGGCTTACACAGAATGTTTGTGGCCAGGCTCATCCCGTGGCACCGCCAACCGGCCATTTCAGGCTGATACTTGTATTGTGAAGGATGTAATTACATTGAACATATTAGAAATTATGATAAGTATAAATGCTAAGGCTTCATGCCCAATGTGTTCAGACCGGAATGGTCAATTGTTGTTGTCTCTATCTGTGACTATTTGCTTTCATGTACTCAGTCCTATTAAAGTATATGTTTCATGAATCAATCTCAGTAAATGTTAGTTTAGAGATGGATCTTGTCCGAAGTTATTTATATATTTAGGGATGGATCGTCCCTGGAGATGGATCTTGTCCGAGTGATATATTCCGGAGATGCATCTTCTCTGTGGGGCTGGACCGGCCTTTTCCTCAGTATTAGGTGACTGCGTTACTTCTGTTCATCTATAATCTGGGATGGAGTTTCCCTGGGCCTGAAGGCTAATTCTAATACTGAGTGGACTTCCTTGTCAGAAATTGGAATACTGTGTACATTCTATTTCTACTTACTGATGATCATATACTAGCATGTAGGTTGTACAAACTTAATTGATACATTTAATTATTTTATCAATTACATTATTGTAATGATCCAGTTTATACACTGTTATTCAAATTACCGGAGGTTTAGTCCGTCACTACCTCTCAGCCCGTAGTTTGGGTTCGTTACTTCTGAGTTGGTGTACTCACGTTATACCCTGCACCTTGTGTGCAGATCCAGGTACATCAGAACTCGGCTCTAGTCATTGAGTAGCTGACAGTTTCATCAGAGTTGTCGAGGTAGCAGCTGGCGACAGTAATCTCATTATCTCTTTCCTATTCTACCTGTCATTATTTACTTTTCAGACTATGTTGGTCATTCCTCTTTTAATTATGTTATGTATTAGCAGCTCATGACTGTGTGACACTGGATCCAGGATTTGAAGGATTTAAGTTTTGGTTTCATAGATTGTTTCAAATTTCAGATTTACTACTGCTAATATCTTCATACTTGTTAAAATGATGTTTTCTCTGGTAATCGAATCTAGGTTAGTTATAAATAGGTGGCTGGCCTGGTTCCATGACAGGCGCCATCACGACTCCGAAATTGGGTCGTGACAAGTTGGTATCGGAGCAATAGGTTGAATAGGTCTCACCAGTCATGAGCAGGTTTAGTAGAGTCTTGTGGATCGGTACGGAGACGTGTGTGCTTATCTTCGAGAGGCTGAAGAACCCTTAGGAAAATTCCACATTGTTTAATTCTGTCGTGTGACTCGGTTGAATTCTAAAACTAAACTTCTGTTGTTTTCATTCTCTCACAGATAGCGAGGACTCATGCTATCGTTAGTGGTGAGTAGACACCAGCAGGACCAGCCAGAGGTCGAGGCCGTGGTCGAGGCCATGGCATAGGGAGGGCTGCAGCCCGCACAGCAGCGGGGGCAGCACCTGTGGACCCTCCCATTGCTCAGGATCAGGTCCCCATAGATGAGATTCCAGTGGGGCAGGCTCAGGCACCAACAATGCCCATTGTGATTTCGGGTCTTAAAGAGACCCTAGCCCAGATATTGACGATGTGCACCAGCTTGGCACAGGCCGTCGCTATGTCCACTACTGCAGCCATTTCTCAAGCTGGGGGAGGCATTCAGACTCCAGCTGCCCGGACTCCTGAGCAGGTCACCCAGGGACTTCAGACACCTGGGGCAGCTCTAGTGCAGCCGATTGCTCCAGTACATGATTATGTGGTCCCAGCTTTAGCTGATGATGAGCAGCGCAGGTTGGAGAGATTCACTAGACTCCAGCCCTCGACTTTTAGTGGTACAGAGGGCGAGGATGCCCAGGCCTTCTTGCACAAGTGTCAGAGGATACTACGCACAACAGGGATATTAGAGGCCATTGGGGTCCCATTTACTACCTTTCAATTTTCAGGAGCTGCACTTGCTTTGTGGGAAACCTATGAGAGGCGTAGACCCGCTGATGCAGCACCCCTTACATGGCACCAGTTCTCAATTCTCTTTTTGGAGAAGTACATACCGTAGTCCCGCAGAGAGGATCTGCGCAGAGAGTTCGAGCAGTTTTATTAGGGAGACATGACCTTGACGTAGTATGAGATGAGGTTCTTTCAGTTAGCACGTCATGCCATCTGGCTAGTTACCACAGACAGAGAGAGGATCAGGAGGTTTGTTGGTGGTCTCACTTACCAGCTTCAGATTTTTCTTACCAGGGAGAGGGTATCTGGCGCTTCTTTTGAGGAGGTAGTTGACATAGGCAGGGAGATTGAGTCCATGAGCCACCAGGAGCATGTTGAGAGGGAGGACAAGAGGCCTCGAGAATCTGGTAGCTATAGTGGTGTTCACTCAGGACGTCGGTCTGAGCATAGTAGAGGCCGTCCATTTAGGCCTCCTCAGCCAGATCGTCCAGTCTATAATGGTGCTTCATCGGGACACGGTCCACGTAGATCTCATCCACGCCGTTCATCATTTAGCACCCTTCCATCCCATATCTCATCTTGGCCACCATCGATTCAGGGTTCTTTAGCACATGGCTCTTCTAGCAGCTATTTTGGTTCTAGGGGTTCCCTTCAATCCGCACCGTCTTTTGCTGAGAGGGGTTTCTTAGAGTGTGGGGATCTGGGTCATATAAAGAAGTATTGTCCCACCTTTCTAGTATTTCATTTCCGCAGAGGAGCCAACTTCCAGCTTCAGCACCAATTTCTATACCACCCGCTCAAGCAGCGAGGGGTAGAGGCCAGACAGTCAGGGCTGCCCTAGAGGGGGAGGTCGATCAGGTGGAGGGCAAGCCCGTTTCTATGAACTCTCGGCTAGACCAGATGCCATAGATTCAGATGTAGTGATCACATGTATTATCTCACTCTGCCACCGAGATGCTTCGGTATTATTTGATCCTGGTTCCACGTATTCATATGTTTCATCATACTTTGCTTATTTCTTGGATATACCCCGTGAGTCCTTGATTATATATGTTCATGTGTCGACTCCGGTGGGTGATACTGTTGTGGTGGACCGGGTGTACCGGTCCTGTGTTATATCTATTGGGGGTCTAGACACCCGAGCAGATCTATTATTTAGCATGGTTGACTTCGATGTTATTTTGGGTATGGATTGGCTATCTCCATGCCATATTGTTCTGGCTGTCACGCTAAGACCGTGACTTTAGCTATGCCCGGATTGCCGAGGATCGAGTGGAGAGGTTCGGTGGAGTATGTGCCTAGTAGGGTGATTTCCTACCTGAAGGCTCAACGTATGATTGGGAAGGGGTGTGAGTCTTATCTGGCTTTTGTGAGGGATGTTAGTAGTGAGACTCCTTCTATTGATTTTGTTCCTGTGGTCCGTGAGTTTCCGGACGTATTCCCTGCAGACCTGCTAGACATGCCACCTGACAGGACATTGATTTGGTATTGACTTGGTGCCAGACACCCAGCCTATCTCTATCCCACCTTACCGCATGGCCCCAACATAGTTGAAAGAATTAAAAGAGCAGCTTCAGGAATTCTTAGATAAGGGGTTCATTCGGCCTAGTGTGTCACCTTGGGGTGAACCAGTGTTGTTCGTGAAGAAAAAGGATGGTTCTATGCGCATGTGTATTGATTATAGGCAGCTGAAAAAGGTTACGGTGAAGAACTGGTATCCTCTGCCCCGTATTGATGACTTGTTTGAACAGCTTCAAGGAGCTAGGGTGTTCTCCAAGATTGACTTGAGGTCCGGATATCATCAGGTGAAAATTTGGGATTGTGACATTCCGAAGACTGCTTTCAGGACCAGATATGGTCATTATGAGTTTCTGGTTATGTCATTTGGGCTGACCAATGCCCCATCCGCGTTCATGCATTTGATGAGCAACGTGTTTCAGCCTTACCTTGATTCATTCGTCATTGTGTTCATTGATGACATCCTGGTGTATTCTCGTAGCCAGGAGGAGCATGCTCAGAATTTGAGGGTTGTGTTTTAGAAGTTGAGGGAGGAGAAACTTTATGAAAAGTTCTCCAAGTGTGAGTTTTGGCTTGGTTCAGTAGCTTTCTTGAGGAACGTGGTGTCTAGTGAGGATATTCAGGTTGATCCGAAGAAGATTGAGGCGGTGTAGAGCCGGCCCAGACCATCCTCGGCTATAGTGATTAGGAGCTTCCTTGGATTGGCGGGATATTACAGTCTCTTTGTAGAGGGGTCCTCTTCGATTACTTCTCCCTTGACCAGATTGACCCAGAAGGGTGCTCCATTCAGATGGTCCGATGAGTGTGAGGAGCTCTTTCAAAAGCTCAAGTCAGTATTGACCACAACTCTAGTATTGGTGTTGCCTACTGGTTCGGGTTCTTACACAGTCTACTGTGATGCTTCTATAGTTGGTTTGGGAGCGGTTTTGATGCAAGACAGTAGGGTGATTTCCTACGCGTCTAGACAGTTGAAGGTGCACGAGAAGAATTATCTTGTGCACGATCTTGAGTTAGTTGCGATTGTTCATGCCCTAAAGGTTTGGCGCCATTATGTTTATGGAGTGCAGTGTGAGATTTACACTAACCATCATTGTTTGCAGTATCTGCTGAAGCAGAAGGACTTGAATTTGCGTCAGAGGAGATGGTTGGATCTTCTTAGGGATTATGACCTCACTATTTTGTATCATCCGGGGAAGGCCAATGTAGTGGCCGATGCCCTGAGTCGCAAAGTAGAGAATTTGGGGAGTCTAGCCTACCTTTCAGTAGCAGAGCAACCTTTGGCTCGTGATGTTCATGCCTTAGCAGGGCAGTTAGTGATATTGCATTTGTTAGAGCCTCCTCGGGTTTTAGCTAGCATGGCTTCCAGGCCTTCTCTTTATGATCAGATTAGAGCACGCTAGTATGATGACCGACACTTATTAATTCTTCAGGACAGGGTTCGTCGAGGTGATGCCAAGGATGTGACTATTGGTGATGACAGGGTAATGAGGATGCATGGCCGTATTTGCGTGCCCAATGTGGATGGGCTTCGACAATTGATATTAGCAAAGGCCCATAGCTTGCAGTATTCCATCCACCCGGGTGCCGCGAAGATGTATCAGTATCTGAGACAACAGTATTGGTGGAGGCGGATGAAGAGAGATATTGTTGAGTATGTAGTACGGTGCCTAAACTGCCAGCAGTTCAGGTATGAGCACCAGAGACTAGGTGGATCGCTTCAGAGGTTAGATATTACCAAGTGGAAGTGGGAGCAGATCCCCATGGACTTTGTAGTTGAGCTTCCACGGACTTCGAGGGGATTTGATTCTATTTGGGTCATTGTGGATCGACTGACCAAGTCCGCGCACTTCATTTTTGTCAGTACTACTTATACCTCGGAGAGGGTAGCTGGTATCTACATCAGGGTGATTGTCCGATTGCATGGAGTTCTGGTTTCTATCGTTTCTGATATAGGTACTAAGTTCACATCTCAGTTTTGGAGGATCGTTCGGAGGGGTGTGGGTACTCAGGTAAAGTTGAGCACTGCATTCCATCCTCAAACCGACGGCTCGTCAGAGCGGACTATTCAGATCTTGGGGGACATGTTGCGTGCATGTGTGATTGATTTTGGGGGTTCATGGGACCCGTTTCTTCCACTAGCGAAGTTTGCATATAATAACAGCTACCAGTCCAGTATTCAAATGGCCCCGTATGAGGCTTTCTATGGTAGGAGGTGTAGATCTCCGGTTGGTTGGTTCGAGCCCGGTGAGGCTAAGCTATTAGGCACATATTTGGTTCAGGATGCATTGGAGAAGGTGAAGTTCATTCAGGAGCTACTACGCACGGCGCTGTCTAGGCAGAAGAGTTATGCGGACCGGAAGGTCCGATATGTGTCTTTCATGGAGGGTGATAAGGTGCTGCTAAAGGTGTCACCTATGAAGGGTGTTATGAGGTTTGGGAAGAGGGGAAAGCTGAGTATCCGGTTTATTGGTCTTTTAAGGTGCTTTAGAAGGTTTGAGAGGTGGCATGTAGACTTGCCTTGCTACCTAATTTGTCGAGTGTTCATCCGGTATTCCATGTGTTGATGCTCCTGAAGTATGTTGGTGACCCGTCTCATGTTTTGGACTTCAACACAGTTCAGCTCGAGGATGATATGTCATATGAGGTTGAACCAGTGGCTATTTTGGCTCGCGAGGTCAGAAAGTTGAGGTCCAAGGATATAGCTTCAGTGAAGGTTCACTAGAGAGGCCAGCCAGTGGATGAGGCTACTTGGGAGACCGAGCGGGAGATGCGAAGCAGATATCCTAACTTGTATGAGACTCCAGGTATGTTTCTAGACCCGTTCGAGGATGAACGTTTGTTTAAGAGGGGGGAATGTAACAACCCGACCGTTCGTTATGTAGAACATGCATTATTATTACTGTTTCTGCCTTGTCATAACTTGGTTAAACTGTTCATGATGTGTTAGAGTTGGTTAGTTCGGGTTCGGAATGGTTGTAGTAAGAATTGAGACACTTAGTCTCTAAAAGTAGCCTTATAGTTAGAAAAGTCAACTGAGAGTTGACTTATTGGCAAATGACCTCGTATTGTTGATTGTATTGCTCGGATAGCTTCGTTAGGTGATTTGAGACTTAGGAGTGTGTTCGGAATATTTTTGTGATACATGGTGTAGGATAAGGTTTGAATTGGCGAAAGTTAGTTTTTGGCGATTTTTGATCGGCAGTGGAAAAAAGGTTATCCGGGTCGGAATGGAATTCTGACAGTTGGAACAGGCTCGTAATGTCATTTTGGGCAGGTCTGCAAAATTTTAGGTCAATCAGAGGTGTTTTGGATAGTTCGGCATCGTTGGTAGAATTTTGAAATTTCAAAGTTCATACGCTTGAATTCGATGCGATTTTGGTGTTTTGGAGTTATTTTCAGTGTTTAGAGAGTGCAACTGTGTTTGAATGATCATTTATGATGTGTTGGTATATTTGGTTGGGGTCCCGAGGGGCTCGGGATTGATTTCAGATGGTGAACAGGAATTTTTAGCTTGGAAATATACAGCTTCAACTGCTGGTGTTTCTGCTGCTTTCATTTCCGCTTCTGCGGATGTTTGACCTTAGGTGCGAGCCGCAGGAGTGTCCATGGTAATCGCAGGTGCGGGCACAGGGGTCCTGGAGGAAAACCGCAGGAGCGGTCGCTAAGGCGCATCTGCGGAGCCGCGGGTGCGATACCTGGGCCGCAAGTGCGAGAGTTGGCGGTTTAATGAAATTCCGCATGTGCGGGCCTCCTGAGCGCAGGAGCGGACCACAGTCCGAGGGAGAGGGCCACAGGTGCGAAAAGCATGGGCAGAAAGTATAAGTTCTAAAAATGAGGGTTTTAAGCCATATTTCAAAATACCATTAGAGAGCTCGGGAGAAGGAGGTTTTTGGAGAGATTTTCAATGGGATTCTTGTGGTAAGTATTCTTCAATTACTTTAGTCTAATTTCATGAATTTAGTATTGATTTTTACCATGTAAATTGAGGAATCAAATTGGAAATTGGGGAAAAATGGGAAGAAAAGTTAGGAAATTTTCTTGATGATTTGAAAGGGTATTTGATGTCGGAATTTGGTAAAATTCGATATGGGTAGACTCGGGGAAGGATAAGGATTCTAGTTTTGTAAATTTTCTCAAAATTCGAGACGTGGGCCCTGGGGTCAGGTTTGACCAATTTCGGGAGTTTTGAGTATTTTTGATAAATTTCAATTGGGTTTCATTCCTTGGCATATTATAATGGTATAAATCTGATTGTTGGTAGATTCGGAGCACTCGGAGGCCGAATTTAGAGGCAAGGTCACAACAGAGTAGTAGTTTAGCCGATTTTAAGGTAAGTAACATTTCCTAACTTTGAATTGAGGGTTAGAAACCCCAAATTATCTGGTATTTGATGTTAATTAAGTTAACATACTTGACAAGTGACAGGCATGCGGGCGTACACCGAATGTTTGTGGCCAGGGTCATCCCATGGAACCGCCAACAGGTCATTTCAGACTGATACTTGTACTGTGAAGGATGTAATTACTATGAACATATTAGAAATCATGATAAATATAAATGCTAAGGCTTCACGCCCAATGTGTTCAGACAGGAATTGTCAATTGTTGTTGTCTCTATTTGTCACTATTTGCTTTCATGTACTCAGTCCTATTATAGTATATTATAGTATATTTGTCTCAGTAAATGTTAGTTTATTTCTATGTTGTCACTATTTGGGCTGATTCTTATATCTGAGAGCCTTGTGAGCAAGATTGGAAGGTATTGACTGAGTGAGGCTTAGAGCCTGGTATTGAGACAGTTTTGAGATCGAACTGCATACCGCAGCGATCCTTGAATCATACCTTCGTTGGCTTGATATAGCGCTTGGGCTTATAGGAGCCCCTCCGGAGTCTTTACAGCCCCAATGAGCGCACAAATATTGAGGGATGGATCTTCCCTGGACATGGATTTTGTCTGTAGTTATTGATATATTTAGGGATGGATCGTCCCTAGACATAGATCTTGTCCGAGTGATATGTTCCGGAGATGGATCTTCTCCGTGGGGATGGACTGGCTTTTTCCTCAGTATTAGGTGACTGCGTTACTTGTGTTCATCTATAATCCGGGATGGATTTTCCCTAGGCCTGAAGGCCAATACTAGTACTGAGTGGACTTCCTTGTGAGAAATTGGAATACTGCGTACATTCTATTTCTGCTTACTGATGATCATATACTAGCATGTAGATTGTACATACATAATTGATACATTTCATTATTTTATCAGTTACATTATTGTCATGCTCAAGTTTATACACTGTTATTCCAATTACCGGAGGTTTAGTCCGTCACTACCTCTCAGCCCGTAGTTTGGGTTCGTTACTTCTGAGTTGGTGTACTCACGTTATACCCTGCACCTTGTGTGGAGATCCAGGTACATCGGGACTCGGCTCTTGTCATTGAGTAATTGACAGTTTCATCAGAGTTGTCGAGGTAGCAGCTGACAACCTTGATCTCGTCATCTCTTTCCTATTCTACCTGTCGTTATTTACTTTTCAGACTATGTTGGTCATTCCTCTTTTAATTATGTTATGTATTAGCAACTCATGACGGCGTGACACTGGATCCAGGATTTGGAGGATTTAAGTTTTGTGTCACGACCCAAAACCGGTCTAGGTCGTGATGGCGCCTAACGGTGAGGTTAGGCAAGCCAACGAACAACAATAATAATGAAAGTGCGGAATACAATAACAACGTGGGGTAAGGCCGTAGAAACAAGCTGAACCACAGCTAGGCCCAGTACATATACAACCCCGATAACTACAACAAGTGTGTGCCAGGACTAGTGTCACAGTGTCAATGGGAGGCTACATAGATACAACAGTAGAAATACATATACAAAATATACAAGCCGCAGTCTGGAACAAAAGACTGAGCAAAA
>ML287097.1:0-12913 GCA_005239495.1 Nicotiana undulata | reverse complement strand
ACTCAAAAATCCGAAACCGGGCAAAACCCGACCCCTGGGCCCGCGTCCCAAAACTCAGAAATTGTTACGGAAAAGTATTCTTCATCTTCCCACGAGTCCGTACATATAAAGAACACCAAAATTGGAGTCCGTTTAACCCCTCAAATCTACCCTTGAAGGTCTCAAAATCTCAAGCCCTAAAACCCAATTTTTCTACTGTTTTTTATGAATTAAAGGCTGGGATTATGGTTTATAATCACCCATAATCGAGTTTTAATGACTAGAATACTTACCTCAATGAAGAACAAGGATTTCCCTCTTCAAAATCGCCCCCAAGAGCTCTTTTCCGTACAATAATGGTGTAAAAAAGGGGTTTAAGTCGCGGATGAAATATTTAAATACGGCCCAGTTATTTCTTCACCGCGATCGCCGACTTCCTGCTGCGATCGCGGAGCACAAAATCCCATTGTCCCTCTTTTACTCTACGCGATCGCGGAATAGACCATGCGATCGCGAAACTTAGCCTTCCACACCCACGCGATCGCATCATACCCCCACGCGGTCGCGATGACCAGTTCACCTCACCCCACGCGCTTAACTGGCACCCTACGCGATCGCGATCTAGGGCACGCGATCGCGCTGCTTTACCCGATCGACCTCTGCGATCGCGGATACTCTTTTGCGATCGCAGAGAGTAAATTTTTCTCCCTATCCCCATGCACTACGCGATCGCGGCTTTCCCCTCGCGATAGCAGAGAAGGAGTCTCTACTGCACAAAAACCAGAAAACCAGCTCTTTCTTTAAGTCCAAAAATGCCCGTTAACCACCCGAAATCAATCCCGAGCCCCTCTGGACCCCAACCAAGCTTACCAACATATCCCATAACATCATTTAAACTTAGTTGCCCTCTCAAAACACCAAAACTAACATCAAAACTCTAAATTTGCATCGGATTCAAGCCTAAGAACTTTGATATTTCTAAAATTCACCAATGATGCCGAAACTATCCAAATCAACTCCGATTGACCTGAAATTTTGCAGACAAGTCCAAAATGACATTACGAACTTGTTCCAACTGTCGGAATTCCATTCCGACCCCGATAGCCTATTTTCCACTGCCGACCGGAATCGCCAAAAACTAACTTTCACCAATTCAAGCCTAATTCTACACCGGACATCACAAAATTATTCTGAACACACTCCTAAGTCCCAAATCACCTAACGAAGCTATCCGAGCCATAAAATCCGCATTCCGAGGTCGTTTACCAATAAGTCAACTCTTAGTTGACTTTTCCCCATTTTAAGGCTATTTTTGAGGACTAAGTGCCTGAGTTCTTATTTAACCATTCCGATTTCAAGCCTATCAACTCTAACACATTAAGAATAGAATAACCAATCTATAATAAGCCACTAACAACAGTTATAATGCAGGTTTTACGTAACGACAGACCGGGTCGTTACACAAGGCCTTCAAGCTTCTGATCTATTCTGAATCACGAGACAACTGCTCACCAAAGAAGGACTCAAGGATGTTCTTATCTTTGCCTACTTGATCAGAAGAATCCTTCTCCACAGCTAACTCTGCCGTCATGAGTCTTACCTGCTGCTCTAAGGTACATTTTTCTTCTTCTAAGGCCTCCATGTTGAGCCTTAAACTTTCATACTGCCCCTTCCAGTTATCTGATTTAGCATGCCACTCCTTCACTTCCTGCTCCGAATTAGAAACCCTCTTCATAAGCTCTTCAATGGTTTCAGCCACACATTAGGCTGGCCAGAATTTTTAAAGAGACTATCATCAGCCGGAACTTCTATCAACACCTATCTCATCTCCCTACTAGAAGACCCTACTTCTCTAATAGAAGGCACGGAAGCAGGTAGAGATGTAGAAGCCATAGGAAAGGAAGTCTGAGGAGCCGAAAAATCCACGGGAGCAAGAGTCGCGATAGGAGCAGGAATAGCCACGGGAACAGGAGAAATGACTAGAGCAGTTGAGGGAGTTCTCTAAAAGAAGGGGGAAAAACAGCCAAGGGAGCCTCATCACCAACAGGACCAAAGCCTTCACAGAACAAATGATCTACAGAATCACGCACTGGAGAGGAAGTAGCGTCTTCGGAGGCAGAAAGTCCAACTTCAGGCAAGGAAGGCTCAACCACAGGTGTAGACTCGTCGTCTGAGATCACCTTCTTTCTGCGTGACCTGTGGACTAAAGAGCCTTCTTCTTCATCTTCTTCTTCCGAGGTCCTTGACCCACCAACCTTTCTCTTTGAAGCAGAAGAGCCTGAGCGAGGGACAATTTGGGGATAGATGCAGTAGACACTCTACGAGCGGGAAACCCTATCAAAAGAAAAGGGATAAAACAAAAGAGAAGAGGTTCGAGCAAGGAAAGAAGCAGAAATAAAAGCTTTACTTACCGTGAGTTTTAACTTTCCAACCGTACTTCCCAGAGAAGTACTTCCATGATCTTTCTTCCAACGGAGTAGTCAACAAAAGCTTTTCTACCCAATCTCGGATACCGGAGACATTCTCGACAGTACCCATGATTGCTGTGAAAAGAAGAAACAGCTACGGTGTTAATAAAACATCTAAAGAAAAAAGCAAGGAATGTGAGCTAAAATGTAATCACGTGCACGATTCCACTTCTCAGGGAAGGGGAGATTTTCTTCACCTACTAAACCAGCAGTAGGCACAGCAACATACCTAAGGTACCAACATCGATCTTTTTTTCTCACTTGAGTTTTGTCCCATTAGGGTTTTCTCAAGGAGGTTTTCAATGAGGCGACCGAAGGGACGTTTCAAGTCGAAGAATGCGAAGAACATACTGATTTATGTTTCATTGCACGACTCCTCAAGACTCTTCAAGTCGAACAATGAAGGGACTAGATAGACCAAGACTAGAACTGAAAAGCAAGCCGATGTCCAAAGTTTGTAACTTTCTCCAATCATGTAATCAGAACAACAACATCAAAGTAATAGAAACTAACATTTATCAAAACCGTATTAACAAAAGGTTAAGTTCGACCAAGGTCGAACAACACCTAGCGGCCCTCGGCCACGATTTAAGAAAAGGTTAAGTTCGACCAAGTTCAAACAACACCTACCGGCCCTCGGCTGAGATTTAACAAAAGGTTAAGTTTGACAATGGTCGAACAACACCTACCAGCCCTCGGTCGCGATTCTAAGAGGCTAAGTTTGAGCAAGGTCGAACAACACCTACTGGACCTCGGTCGCGATTTAACAAAAGGTTAATTCGACCAAGGTTGAACAACATGTACCGGTCCTCGGCCGCGATTTAACAAAAGGTTAAGTTCGACCACGGCCGAACAATCAAGTTCAACTAATCTCGAACAAACACCTATCGGCCCTCAGCCACAACATAACGAAAGGACAAAGTTTGAGTAAGCTCAAATAAACGCCTATCGGTCCTCAGCCAGGTCTCAATAAAAGGTTAAATTCAACCAAACAAAATTTAAGTTCGACCAAGTTTGAACAAAGACTCACCGACACTTGGCAGCGATTTAATAAAAGGATAATATCGACCGATTTCAAACAACACCTATCGGTCCTCGACCATATCTCAACTAAGGAGCCATATCAATATATATAGACAAAGGGTCGATTCGGCCTATGGCTATTCAGCGCAAGGACTACAATCAGCTGGAGGACGACAAGAAAAGTTATAAAGGAGCAAAACATTCAAGTACAGGAACAAACCACGACAAATAAGAAAGGCACAAGTGAAAGCAAAAACCAACTTTGATATTCATAGATAAAAGTTTGTTACAAAGGCTCTTGGAGACGCCAAAAAAAAAACACATGAAAAGGGTAAAAAAGAACTACTGTCCATTGCCATCACGACCCTCACCATCCGCATCAGCTCGACCTTCACAAACACGATCACCCTGACCATCGACTTCATCACCATCATGGCCTCTAGTATCTTTTCCATCCTCGCCCTGAATGTAAATAGACTCATACCAGGCATCCTCCTCAAGATGATATATGGCATCCTGCTCATTCTCATCCTCCTTTCCAGGTCGAGGCGTGGCAGGGTTATAGCCAAAAGCAAGTCGAGCCTCGCGAGCCTTGACTCAAGCATCCTCAAAGGCCGCCCCAGAAATGGAGGCTGTCATATGTAATTCATGAAACACATCTAGTCGGGCCTCAAAATGAATCCACTCTTCATACAACTCACACGAGACGTTGGGGAAGCCAGAAATATTAGATGAAGAAGGCTGCACGAGCAATTAGTCCTTCTCGGCTTTCAAAGCAGTAACTCGATCATAAAGATCAGAGGTTTCCTTATCCAACTCCCCAATCCTCTTCTCAAGGTGATCCTCCTAATCCCCACCGTTGACAGGCCGTTCTCCCACTCGGAATGAAGGGGTTGGTTCACCAATTAAAGGAACTCCACTCTTCTCCGAGCCTCCAACAGAGAAGACTCCGCCTTTACAAGCTCCTCCTACTTCTCGTCAATCTCACCCTTGAGAGCCTCCATCTAAAATTGGCACTCGTCTAACTAGCCTTGTAGCTGGGGATTATTGAGCCTGAAGGTCGCTACATTAGGCCTCCACGCCTTTGATGAGTTCCAGCTCCTCCTCCTTGGCCCTTAACGTCCCCTAAGAATGCTAAAATGCTCCACAAACACTATCAGCTCTTCGTCTTTATTTTTCATATCCTCTCTCAAAGACAACGTGTTTCCTCCTTCACAAAACCAATCTTGGAGCTCCCGACACTTTCCGCAGCACTTTTTATACTTATTTTTTAACTTCACTTAAATTTCTTTACGCCTCTTCTCCCGCTGAGCACTCTCAATCTCCAAAATAACTTTCTACAAGACAAAGGAGAGATGTTAGAACCTAAAAGGAAACTTAGGCATAAGGAAGACGAACGATAGTCTTACTTACCCTGAGTGCAAGACCGGTAATGTTCTTCGACAAGGTACTGTCGTTTATCTTCTCGAAGGTCACGCCCTCAACTTCTTAACAGAAAGGGACGAGGGTAGGGATTACCTCATCGGTATTCACAAAGCACGTTACGATCCATTGGTATTGTAACAATCCTTGAGCCCCTCTCCAACCTCACCTAGAGCTGGGTGAGCCCCTCATAAATCATTCTCCGCACGTCGAGATCCATGCTGGAATCTGATCTGGCATCGTCCTCAGCAACGGATTTTCCTATGTCATCGGCGGACGAGGAGACATCTACTGCAGCCCTAAAGAATAAAGCCTCTTTCTGCCTCGGAGATGTGAGTCCATCATCAAGCATTCCCTCCACAACCGTTTCCCCCTCAGGACGCACCGGTGCTTCCACATTCATCTCTTCCAGTTGTGGAGCCTCGGAATCCACCCAGTACTTTCTCTAACATATATTACGACCATCTATCGAAGAACGAATTTGCCTCCTCTAAGTTGACAGCCATAGGCATTTCTCCCTATGCTTGTACGACTATTTTCTTACGAGGCCTTAAGACCCAATCATCAGTGGAGACATCATCATCCTCGTCAACCAGCTAGGAAAGTTGAGGAGCAGAAGCATCAGGTGGGATGGAGACAGACTCTTGGACCGTAGTAACCTAGGTGGGGACAACTACGGAAGGTATAGTAGTTGTAATAGGGGCAGAAGCCGAAGGCGCAACAGCCTTCCTCCGAAAAAAAAGGCACAGACGTCCGGCTCCTTCGAGAAGACCCTCTGCTAGGAAAGAAACAAACGTAGAAGTTAGTAGAACAGATTGACATACATCAAAAAGCGGGATGACCACGACCAGAGAAAATAAGTTACATCTCGAAGGAAGAGTCGACTTGAGCTTCTTAAGAAAGCTTGGCCAGTCGTGGATCCTTACGACATGGGGGAGAACTTGGTCGACCCAATAGTAAATGTGCGCGACTAAAAGGGGAGGCTGGTTGTTGGCTGCAAGAAAAGGAAAATCATTTAACTAACTCAAATAAAGTAAAGGGTAGGCGTATAAACCGCAACACCCAGGACGATGAACCTGCACCACGTCCCCTTCGATCGAGACCAGTTCGACGTGGTTGGTGTTACAGCCTTTTTTTACCCATGAAAGATATGTGTTATTGTGGATTGTGGGTTAAAAAAGTTTTTCCAATTGAAGTAACAAATTTGAATAGGGATTATTTTATTTACAGAGTCGCCACTTGGAATTGATTTTTGGATGTTCCAAGTCACATTTTATTTGAATCCCTATTCAAAGGAAGATTTGACTCTTTTATTATTGGTCGGCGGAAACAAAGTCCGGGTAAGGAATTCTGTTGACCAGGGAGAAGGTGTAAGGCATTTTCGGAGTCCCGTTGTTCTAGCACGGTTTCTTTATTGACTACATTTGGCTTTAAATTAATTTTAAATAAACTGCGCTTTATTTGGTTTTTCATGTTTTGCGTATGTCCACTTTTATTGTTGATAACTTAATTAATCTCAAACTAAGACGAGTATCCCCGACCCTAGCTTACTCTAACCAATATGAGTATCCCCGACCTTAGCTCGTGTGTCACACCTAAAAGTGGAGACTACTCAAAGTTAATTAAATAAAACTTTTATTTATTTGAAAAAATTGGAACAAGACGTGTCCTCACGACCTTGACATTTTATTTATGTTTTTATTCCGAAGCGAGTATTCCCGACATCGGTTAAGACAAAATTATTTCTTTGTTAAACCTATTAATTATCTTATGAAAAACTTTAGTTCATTCTTTTTGTGAAAAGATAAAACTTCTTTGCAGCTTGAAGATAACGAGTTCACATATGAATAATTAATTAATACTGGACCAATCTATTACCTCATTCTCATTATTTATTAATTAAAATGACGAAACTAATGTTCATTGACAGTCTTAACACAAAATTGCAGTTGGAATTAGAACGTGAGCGCAAGATAGTTGTATGTCACTCCACTTAGAAATCAAAAGCAAATATTAACAAAAATGATGTAACCCCTTTGTGAATTTTAATTTCAATTCCGGAAGTGAGCTAAGGGGCAACAGACTTTCTAAAACATCTTGATTCATCGCACTTCATTTTGAAATGAATTTCTAAAATGAGATTAAAAGAAACATAACAAAAAAAAAACAAAGGAAAAGAAAAAGTTATTTCATTTAGACTAAATTCATGTATTAAATAACGTGACTAGATATGCATTTTTCTAGTGATTTGAATTTCATTTTTAATCTCATGGCTACGTATTATATCTAATCAAAGTATTATTTTTGAACAAACTGGAATTGATCTTGAGAGCCTAAGCCTAGCAGGTGGCCATTTTCACTTAAGTTAAACAAGAATATACATTCAAGCTTAATATGAAACTAACCACCACAATTAATAAAAAATACGATTCTAAAGAATCATATTTTAATTACACTCTAGATCTAACCTTATCTCTTTTATATCTTTGTCTTTACAGCATATACACAAGAGAAACTAAATGAACTCGACCCTTGAATATTGGAACAGGTTAAAGCTGGAGATAAGTTTTATGAATCTAAACATTAACGCGCACCGTGAACGATTCTTACATAAATATTAACATATAAAAATAACAATCACTTTGAGATAAGATGAGGCAAGTTAATAATTCACAAAAATAGCTAGAAGGAGATGGGCAACAAACAGAAACATGATAAACTTCAAACATTAGATCTTCTTTGTCATTGTCTAACAGAGTCTCGTTACACAAAAAAAAAAAAGAGATAAGATTACCTGGGTCGCAGAAATAAAAATACAGCAGTGAAACGAGTTGGAACAACAATGAAAACACCCAGAAACAAAATAGAAAACCCGACAAAACTACCCGAAAATTAGCAACTAAGAGCCAGCAACAACATCAGTAAAAAGAACCAAAGAGACGACCCAGAAGAGACCTCAAAAGCTCAGATAACTTTCAGAGATAGAGAAACCCAGAAACTAACTTCTAATACCTTTATTCTTTGAAGTATTTTTTGTTTCTTAGAAAACTCACTCAAAGCTCTCAAGTTTCAGCCTACTATTTCTTGAAGTTTAGTTGATTTGTCTCAAGTTTTTTTTGTTCTTTTTTAGTGTAAGATGTTTTCTAAGTGTCCTCCTAAAATCTGAAAGGAACAACCCTTAAGTAAGCAAAGAAAATCACTTTTACACAACTTTTGGTTCACCAAAATTCTGTCCAAAAGGACTGACATTTGTTCACCAAAAAACTTCTCAAAAGACTGTCCAAAAGGGAAAAGGATAGGCCTTGAACAACTATGGCAGAAGCATGGAGGAAAAAAGGAGTATTTCAGTCACTCTAGCACTAAAAGTAAGTTGCTAATGTACCCTAATACATGACTACTCATCTACTCTTCAGTTTTTAACAAAATCAGTACCAACCATGTGATTCAAACCAAACTAAGATAGAAAGAACACATAACTAGACTCAACAACTGAACTAATACTCAACTAAGAGAAACTCATAACCTAATGACTAAAATTAACAAAATGATGCATTGATCAGTGAAGACATTAATGAAACTCACGACCTTAAACAAAAACAAAATAAGAAATACTACACATGAAATCGAGACTGAAACGACTAACGCAAAGCAAAAACATATCAACATCGAGGTAAACTAGAATAATCAATTAAGTTAAAATAAAAAAACAAAAATAGAAACTAGATTGAAAGCTAACCAAAACGATCGCTAACAACATTTACACTACAAAGAAAATACAATAAAATGATAAAGAAACAGAAAATTCAAAACATGGAGGAAAGCGTTAAGATTCAAATTTTACCGAATTTGAGTGTTCGAACAGTGGTAGCGTAGGGACGATTAGGCAGAGAGACAATATGCGGGAAGTGGTGCGGCTCGAGCAAGATTCTATTGTTGATTTTCATCGAAACCATGACTCCGGAGAATTGGAGGCTAGTTTCGATGAAAATTGACAGCAAAACCTCGCTTGAGGCCGGTGTGAAGAGAAAACTAGAGGCCACGGAGTGACAATGAGGCGGCGGTGAGGCGGCAGTGGAGGTGGCTGGCGGTGGTGGAGTGGTTTTTTGGGGTGAGCTTTCAGGGGAAGTGTAGATCTCTTTGAGATGTACACGTTTATGTAGGTTTTAGGGGGGGGGGGGGGTAATTTATTGAAACTTAGATAAAATTTTAAAGAAAAAGAGGCTAGGGTTTCGGATTTTATGAAGATTCATAAGCATTTCCCGGGATTTGGTTTGATGGATTTTGAAAGAGTGGAGTGAGAGGAAGAGATGGTGAGATTTTGGGGTGGATTGGAGTAGGTCCTCCGGCGGTGGCGATTTTCGTCCGGCAGAGATGGGTGGCGGCGTAGAGAGATGAGAGGGAGTGAAGAGAGAGGAAGAAGAAAAGAATTATGGGGGGAAAATGGGGCGAAATTTCGGCCAACCTAGGCTTTAAATAACTAGGGTGGAGAATGATGAGAGTCGTTTGATCAAGAGAGATTGGATGGCCAAGATGTGATCTTTGGATCACTCACCAAAACGACGTCGTTTTGGGGCATCCGGTTGAGGCCTGAGAGCTAGACGGGTCAGGCGCTTGGGCTGCCATTTAGGGCAAAGTTTTGGCCCAAATTTAATGAAACAAAACAATTTGGCTCAATTTTCTTAATTCTATTATCACACTAGACTAACAAATACAAAATCAAAAGTAGGCAATGTGATAAACAAAAAATAGGCATTTACAGTTGGGAGGACCAAACTTGGCTTTGAATTCAGCCAACTCTTTGGATGTCATTGTCGACAGGAAATTTTTGGGTGTCGTGTCTGATGATCGGGTGAGGTCAGGCCTGGCGTCGAGCTAGCAGGGGAGTATCTCCTCCACCGACGGGAAAACTCCATCCTCAACAATGGCGGAAACATTCTCTCCATGGGTAGGAAACACAACCGCCAAGGGAGCAACACGACTCCCTTCACCAACATCTGAGGGTAAGTTTCACATGATTCAAGATAATGAAGAAGAATACAAGAAGGAGAGATTGGGGTATGGTGTAAGGCAACAAAATAGAGAAATAGGATTCAGAGAAGAAGGCGGGTATTTCAAAACTTTAGAAGAGCAAAATTTCAAATTCAAGTTCAACAACCTCTATTTAAAAAAATCATGGCACATCCGAAATGGCTCGTCATAATTGGCACCGGAATCTAAATGGCAGATCCAATCAAGGGTCAGGCACAAATCGAAGCAACGCATCGGGAACAAATGTCAGCATGATGCATGATGCCATGACGTCACCCAAACCCTTGGACAAGATGTCTCCAACAAATTACTTGGGAAACCTAAGGAATTTTAATATGCGGCCCACCTAGGGCCACATTTCCTGCACGACACGATGACTGCGAATCATATGGTCAACTCGATAAGTCGACCATAAACGACATTATCCACTGATTGAACTCACCTGCGAGGATGACCTCAATAAGCAGAGGGACTAACTGTATGGGTTAAAAATTACCTTTGACATGATTAAATCGTATTAGCATTATGAAGGTCCTTATGGGCTTCCACGTGTCACCAGTACGCCTAGGCCTGCCCGAGGTTGAAGTGGTATGTCACGACCCAAAATCCATTTAGGTCGTGATGGCGCCGACACCACAGTCAAGAAAGCCAACACTCCATAGTTAATTAAATTTCTATTTTTGTATTTTTGAATCATTACTTTTCATTACATAATATGATAATCAATAAATTTTATTGAGTAAATAACGATGCTTTAACAATCCGTTTAATAAATACATCCCAAAATCATCGGTGTCACAAGTGCATGAGCGATTTCTAGGAAGTATACATGTAATACAATATTTGTTCGGAGTACAAACTGAAAAAAGAATTTAAAATACAATACAATACGTCTGAGGGAGACTCTGTCGGCTGCTGGTCATTTCGAGAGGAGCAACTCGCCTAAGTCCCCATATCAGCCACACCACAACGTCTAGCGGGGCCACTATATATGCCAGTACCTGTGCAACAAAATGCACAGAAAGTGTAGCATGAGTACGAAAAAAATGTGTACTCGGTAAGTATCCCGCCTAACCTCGAAGAGGTAGTGACGAGAGGTCGACTTTGACACTTGCTAGAGGTCAATTCAATATAATCAAGTGTGATGTCAAACATGGGTATTAAAGTCAAATAACAAATAACGACAGGAAAGGACAACTTTTTCCATAAATTTATAAGTCCCAGTTTCCATCATTTCAATTAGCAATTTACATCTTAAGGCAATTTAACAGTTCAAATCACAGATGGTATTTAGCAAATATCATGCGCAGGAAATACCGAGGGTCTGTAATGACCCGGTCTGTCGTTACATGAAACCTGCATTTTAATTATTGTTATTGACTTATTATAGATTGGGTATTCTATTATTAATGTGTTAGAGTTGATAAGCTTGAAATCGGAATGGTTAAATGAGAACTCAGGCACTTTGTCCTTCAAAATAGCCTTAAAATGGGAAAAGTCAACAAAGAGTTGACTTATTGGTAAACGACCTTGGAATGCGGATTTTATGGCTCGGATAGCTTCGTTAGGTGATTTGGGACTTAGGAGTGTGTTCAGAATAATTTTGTGATGTTCGGTGTAGAATTAGGCTTGAATTGGCGGAAGTTAGTTTTTGGCAATTTCCGGACGGCAGTGGAAAATAGGTTATCGAGGTCGAAATGGAATTCCAACAGTTGGGACATGTTCGTAATGTCATTTTGGACTTGTCTGCAAAATTTCAGGTCAAACGGAGTTGATTTGGATAGTTTCGGCATCATTGGTGAATTTTAGAAATTTCAAAGTTCTTAGGCTTGAATCCGATGTAATTTTTGTGTTTTGATGTTAGTTTTGATGTTCTTAGAGTGCAAATAAGTTTGAATGATGTTATGGGATATGTTGGTAAGTTTGGTTGGGGTCCCGAGGGGCTCGGGATTGATTTCGGGTGATTAGAGGACTCATTTGGACTTGAATACATAGCTGGTTTTCTGGTTTTTGTGCACAACAATTTCCTTCACTGCGATCGCGGGGGAAGTAATGCGATTCCAGAGAGTTAATTTGGGGAAGGTGAAAAATGCCCTGTGCGATCGCAGGTGTAGAGATGCGATCGCAGAGTAGAAGGAAATAAAGCAGTGCGATCGCGTAGGTGAGGGTGCGATCGCACAAGGTAATTTGGGCGCGTGGGGTTGTCCGGAAAAATACACTGTGCGATCGCATGAGGGGACTTGCGATCGCGGAGAAGGGGGAAAATTTGTACTGTGCGATCGCGTGTGTTTGCCCGCGATCGCGGAGAGTAAAATACTAGGCATATTTAAATATTTCCTCCGCGACTTTAACCCTCTTTTTCACCATTGTTGTACGGAAAAGAGCTCTTGGGGGCGATTTTGAAGAGGGAAATTCTTGTTCTTAATATATGTAAGTGTTCTAATCATTAAAACTCGATCATGGGTGATTATAGAGCATAAAACCAGTGTAAATTCATGGAAAATCAGTAGAAAAATTGGGTTTTAGGGCTTGAGATTTTGAGACCTTCAAGGGTCGATTTGAGGGGTCAAACGGACTCCGATTTTGGTGTTCTTTATATGTACGGACTCGTGGGAAGATGAAGAACACTCTTCTGTAAAAAAAATTGAGTTTCGGGGCGCGGGCCCGGGGGTCGGAATTTGCCCGGTTTCGGATTTTTGAGTAAAATTGATATCTTTCGATTGTAAATTTNTTAAATCCTGTCCTGAGAGTATGAAACCCCGGACTATGCACCCTTTCACGGGTTTCGAAATAAAAAGGTGGAAACTTTGGAACATGGTTCCTAATTTGGGCGACTATTGAGTTGCGAAATCGATTTTTAAGCCTTTTCTTAAATAGTATTTATACAGTATGATATGTTTTGGGTTGTAAGCCATGTTTGGGGCCTAGTACCGATTTGTTTACCCATTGGGGGATGTTTTTACTATTTTCCTCACTGCTATGTTATGATTTTT
>ML287096.1:0-24285 GCA_005239495.1 Nicotiana undulata | reverse complement strand
TGCGCCCGAAATTCCGAACTCTACACCCGAGGACTCGCAACTAGCCAAAAGGTATACAATACATCAATGCATGCACAATGTGATAAATTATCTTATCTATTCAATAAAGTCTCCGTTCTTGAAGAATTTCTAAATTCCAACCCCGGTCCCACATGTTCAGATTTTCGAAAATTCTCGAAGGGATCACTCAACCATAACCTAAGGATCATTAATGTGTGATTTCTATTTAAATTCATGGCCTAAAACGGATAATCACAAAATCCTCAAGAACCCTAAAATTACTACCTAATTCTATGATTTTTGGATGATTTAGTAGTGAATTTAAGTAGGAATTAATGTTAAAGCTAGAAGATTATGGGGTTTAACTTACCTCTTACAGTGGGTGGTCGTGGGAGGTGCTGCCCAAACTTGGATGCTCTCAAATGGAGGATGATGGTGGGTAAAATGAAGAAAAACCCGTAATTTGGACATTTAAAAGGGGCTGGCAACAATGATTTCCGCACCTGCGAGAAAATCACCGCCACCGAGGAAAAGGGCCTGGGACCCTGGCATCGCACCTGCGATGAAGAAGTCCGCATCAGCGGTTCCGCTCCTGCGGAAAAAGGGCCGCGCCTGCGATAGGGGGTCGCACCTGCGAAGGCTGGACCGCAGGTGCGCACTCGCACCTGCGACTGAGAGACCGCAAGTGCGGTCACACCAGAAGCAGCCACACCAGCAGTGGATTTTGATGGTTTTTTGTCCCGTGCGGGGTACGAGAAGCACTTGGGCCCACCCGAGCCCCCGTCCAAATATACGAACAAGTTTGTATTCATGATACGGACTCGCTCGAACTCCCGAGACATGGAAAACAACAACGAGACTCAAAATTTCAACCCCAAAACCAAATTGAATCAAAACTTAAGAACTTGAAACTCTAGAATTCATTTCAAGGCGCCAAACCGGCCTAAACTACTCGGAATGACTTCAAATTTTGCAGACAAGTTATAAATGACATGACGGAACTATTCCCGATCTCAAAATTTTATTCGGACCTCGGGAACATAAAATCACCTTTCAAGCCAAATTTCAAATTCTTTAAAAAAATCCTCAAAACTTCATTAACTCCAATTCCCCCATTTTGATCCGAAACCAATCAAATCAAATCCGTTTCTTACCAAATTTCACAGATAACTTAAATAACACATATTGAACCTGTTCTGGGCTCCGAAATCATAATACGGGCCCCGCATCACAGGTTTCACATCAAGGTTCATGTTCATAAGCCTTTAATATCTTCATAAAACAATTTTCTTTAAAAAGGTCATTTCTCGGACTTGGGTCCTCGAAATTCGATTATGGGCATACGCCCAAGTCCCATATTTTCCTACGGACCTTCCGGGACCGTCGGATCACGGATCCGGGTCCGTTTATCAAAAATGTTGACCAAAGTCAACTTTATTCAATTAATTATCATAAGTTAAACTCTTAATCAAGTTTTCACATAAAGGCTTCCCTGCTACGCGCTCGGGCTATGCACGCACAACGAGATGAGATTAACGGAGGCTTTTGGGTCCTCATAACATAGTCAAAAATTAGATTCACATAAGATGACCTCTTTTGGGTCATCACATCTTAACACAAGTTGCCTTACTTCAAAGTTCCTAGGCCGCACTTTCTTGTTGTAGGTGTGGGCCATTCTTTGTTGGTACAACTGCCCGTGGCAGACTGCGGCCATCCTTTTCTCATCGATCAACCTTAATTGCTCTAATCAGGTTTTGACCCATTCGTCATTCTTAATTTCTACTTCGACAATAATCCGAAGGGAGGGAATTTCGACTTCTGCGGGTATTACAGCCTCAGTGCCATAGACCAATAGATAAGGAGTAGCTCGAACCGACGTGCGCACTGTCGTGCGATATCCCATTAATGCGAAAGGCAATTTCTCGTGCCATTGCCTGGAAGTCTGAATCATTTTCTTGAGGATTTTCTTAATATTTTTGTTTGCTTCTTTAACGGCGCCATTGGCTTTGGGCCGGTAAGGGGTCGAATTGCGGTGTGCGATTTGGAACTGTTCACATACCTCCCTCATCAAGTTACTATTTAGATTCGCGGCATTGTCGGTAATGATAGTCTTTGGGATACCAAAACAACAGATGATATTAGAGTGCACGAAATCCACCACTGCCTTCTTGGTGACAACTTTGAATGTGACTGCCTCGACCCACTTTGTGAAATAGTCGACAACGACCAAAATAAATCTGTTCCCGTTTGAGGCCCTTGGCTCGATCGGCCCGATGACATCCATCCCCCAGGCAACAAACGGCCAAGGTGCTTTCATAGGATGCAATTCTGATGGTTGTGCGTGAATCAGATCGCCGTGTATTTGACACTTGTGGCATTTCCGGACAAAACTAAAACAATCTTTCTCCATGGTCATCCAATAATACTCAGCCTGCAAGATTTTCTTTGCGAGGACGTATCTGTTCATGTGGGGACCTCATACTCCTGAGTGCACCTCGTTCATAATCTTTTCGGCTTCTTTGGCGTCTATGCACCTTAATAGATTCAGATTGGGAGTCCTCTTATACAGTACTTCCCCACTTAGGAAGAAACTGCTGGCGAGTGTCCGGATGGTTCTCTTTTGGTCCCCATTCGCCTGCTCTGGATATCCTTTTGTTTTCAAGAATCTTTTGATATCGTGATACCATGGTTGGATATCAGGCTCTACTTCGACCGTGTTGCAATAACCATGCATTTCCTTGATTTGAATTTCCAACGAGTCGATGTTAACATTACCCGGATATGGCAGCATTGCCGCTAGAGTAGCTAGTGCATCGGCTAGCTCGTTGTGGCATCGAGGAATATATCTGAACTCGACAGCTTTGAATCGTTTGCTAAGATCATCCACATGTTGTATGTATGGAAGGAGCTTAACATCCCGAGTTTCCCACTCTCCTTGAGCCTGCTTGATGATCAAATCCGAATCTCCCATGATCAATAACTCTTCTACATCCATGTCGATGGCCATGTTCATACCCATTAAACAAGATTCATATTTGGAAATATTGTTTGTACAGAAGAATCGGAGGCGGGCCGTGGCGGGATAGTGCTGTCCCGTGGGTGAAATCAGGATTGCCCCGATCCCAACACCTTTTGCATTTACAGCTCCATCAAAGAACATTTTCCAAGTGTTGGCGTCCTCAGAAGTTATCTCGACTGAATTTACCTCCTCGTTTGGGAAGTAAGTGCTTAGGGGTTGGTAGTCGTCATCGACAGGATTTTCTGCCAAGTGATCTGCCAACGCCTGGTCCTTCATTGCCATGCGAGTGACATAGACTATGTCGAATTCGGTGAGCAGAATCTTCCACTTAGCTAATCTCCCGGTGGCCATTGGCTTTTGGAATATGTACTTCAACCTAGTGATGAGGTAGGTGGTATAAGCCAATAAATAATGCCGGAGTTTCTGAGCGACCCAAGTTAGGGCGCAACACGTTCTTTCCAATAGCGTATACTTGGCTTCGTAGCTCATGAACTTCTTGCTCAAGTAATATATGGCATGTTCTTTCTTCCCGGTTGCGTCATGTTGGCCGAGAACACACCCGAAGGAATTTTCCAACACCGTTAGATATAAGAACAGAGGCCTTCCTGGTTCTGGTGGGACTAGCACTGGCGGGTTCAATAAATATTCTTTGATCTTGTCGAAAGCACTCTGGCATTCGTCCGTCCATTTGATGGCTGCATCTTTCTTCAACAGCTTGAATATAGGCTCACAAGTGGACGTTAACTGAGCGATGAACCTGCTGATGTAATTCAACCTACCCAACAGGCTCATGACCTCCTTGTTGGTTCTTGGTGGTGGGAGATCCCGAATAGATTTTATCTTTGTCGGGTCTAGCTCGATGCCACGTCGGCTGACTATAAACCCTAGTAATTTCCCAGATGGAACTCCGAAGGCACACTTGGTCCGGTTTAGTTTCAGATCATACTTACGCAAGCGTTCGAAGAATTTCCTCAAATGCTGGACATGGTCATCTTGCGTCCTAGATTTAATAATCACATCATCCACGTATACCTCAATCTCCTAATGCATCATGTCGTGGAAAATGGCGGTCATGGCCCTCATGTATGTTGCCTCGACGTTCTTTAGGCCGAACGACATGACTCGGTAATAATAGGTGCCCCAGGGTGTAGTGAAAGCCGTCTTTTCTGCATCTTCTTCATCCATCAGTACCTGGTGGCATCCAGCATAACAATCCACGAAAGACTGTACCTCATGCTTGGGACAATTGTCAACCAGGATATGTATGTTTGGTAGTGGAAAGTTATCTTTAGGGCTTGCTTTATTCAAATCTCGGTAATCGACACATACTCTGACTTTTTCGTCCTTTTTAGGTACTGGAACCACATTGGCCAGCCAGGTAGTGTATTGGACCACTCGGATCACTCCCCCTTTTAATAGTGACATCTTCTTTGATTTTGTCACTCATGTCTGTTTTAAATTTCCTCTACTTTTGTTGGACGGGTGGATGACCGGGGTAGGTTGGCAATTTGTGTACCACCAAATCTACACTTAGTCCGGGCATGTCGTCGTAGGACCAAGCAAACACGTCTTTGAACTCAAGTAGAAGTTGAATCAAAGCGTCCTTAGTTCTTTCTTCAGTGTGGACGCTTATCATGGTTTCTCGAACCTCTTCTACACTACCTAAGTTGACGGGTTCTGTTTCGTTTAAGTTCGGCTTAGGCTTATTCTCGAATTGTTCTAATTCTCGATTTATTTCCCTAAAAGCCTCTTCTTCGTCATATTTCGGTTCTTGGCTCATTATTTCGAGGTTAGACAGCGTATTAAGATTAGAGCATGAAGTCTGCAAGCATGTCATGTTATTTAAAGCCGAATTATTAGGACTGAAAAAATAAGAAAAATAAGCAAAAATCAGAAGGAATAATAGACAATGAAATTTTGATTTTCATTTCATTGAATTTGAACATAGGAGGGTTTACATTGGAATTCAAAAAGGCAGTAAATTAAAAACACTTGAGTTACACCCTGAAATAACTCATAGTGCAGGGAAGATGGCAAAACTGAACTACCGAGTCTCCCGTCTGATGGGGAATGGAGTGGCCTTCCAATTCTGCAACTTGGCGTTTGGGCCTATGTATTGCACCTCAGCGGTGCTTGAGCCTTCTCCCAACTGGACCATGTTAGTTTCATACAACATCTGTTTCATGGCCTCGTAGATTCCTTCGATTTCTTCGGCCGTAAAGGCCTCTTCTTCCTCTTCGATATATTGCGGTTTGATGAAAGTCTCAGTAATATGTGGGACCGGCTGAGGTAGGTCCCATCTATTGCTTTTACGGGTGTCGGTCCACTTCCCATCTTCATCTGAGGCTTGGAAACCTATTCCGAAGAATTTTTTAACGGCAGGTAGAGAGATCGGTTCAGTGATACCTTGCAAAGACAACCCAAGCCCCTTTCCGGGTCTGTATCCATGTCTAATCATGTCGGTAGCGACCATGATCGACGCATTTGATAGGCAGGGTTGTGGGCATGGAGCACCTTCTTCATGTTGGTCGGCTGGCACAATTTCAAATGCTTGATAGACAATGTGCTCACTCCCCTCTCTGGCTTCAAGACAAGGGATCGAGGGGTCTCTGTAGATTGACTGCTCGTCCTCCCCGTGGACCACTATCTCCTGGTTTTCATATTCGAATTTGACCATTTGATGGAGAGTAGAGGGTACGACTCCAGCGGCATGAATCCACGGTCTTCCTAGCAAGAAATTGTATGAGGTATCCATGTCTAGGAATTGGAAGGTTACAGTGAAGTCCACCGGGCCAATCGTCATAGCTATGTCTATTTCGCCAATGGTGTCCCTTTTGATTCCATCGAAGGCACGGACACAGACATTATTCGCCCTGATTCTCTCAGTGCTGATTCCTATTCCTTGTAGTGTGGATAAAGGGCAAATATCTACCCCGGAACCTCCATCAAGCATAACTCTTTTCACATAATATCCCTCACTTTTAACTGTTAAGTGTAAGGCCTTGTTGTGAGCGGCTCCTTCGGGCAGTAGATCATCCCAGCTAAAAGAAATTTTGTTTACTGCAAAGAAACGCTCGGCCATTCTTTCCAATTGTTCAACCGAGGTCTCTGCCGGTACATACGCTTCATTCAGCGTTTTCAAAAGTATTTTCTGATGCTCGTTTGAGCCCATCAACAAAGATAAGAGTGACACTTGATCAGGAGTTTTCCTGAGTTCCTCAATTGTGGCGTATTCAGTCATGTTCATCTTCTTAAAGAACTCTTCAGCCTCCTCGTCAGTGATAGGTCTTTTAAGAGGGAAGCGTTTTTGCTTGTTTTTGGCTAGCTCCTTCAGATTGAGGTATCCCTCAGAGGAGTCTGCTTCGATTGCTTCCCCTGTGATCTCTTTCCCTTTGTATGCTACTACCATTTTGTTGTAGTTCCAAGGGACGACATTAGTATTTTTTATGGGAGTTTGCGGCACGCGGCTAATAACCACGGGCTCACTCAGCCTGGGTGAAATTGTTTGCCCCCACGCCACGTATGTCCCCTTTGGTACATACATTTTCGGGCCCTTTGTCATGGCTCTGTTAAATTGTAGCCTTCTGGGGGGGCTCAACATACCTTGTTCTTTCTTGGATGCCCTGGGGATGTAGAGAACGACGTCTTTAGAAGATTCTACCTTTGTCTTGGCTCCAGCTTTCCCCGTGGCCTGAGGAACGAGATTACTCTTTTATATTTTCTTGGCTGGCTTGGGTGTCGCCTTGGGATTTTTCTCTGCGTCTGCGATGGCAATGATTGCCTTCAAATATGGGTCAAAATCTTGGTCCTCGCAGATCATGTCGATAACGCGCCCATTGTTATGGGCGGGTAATGGATTGTTAGTCACATTGGGAGCTTCTTCATCCCTTAACACTACCTTCTTTTGCTCTATAAGATTTTCCACAGCCCGCTTGAGAGTCCAGCAATCCTCCATGTCGTGTCCCTCTGCTTCGGAATGGTAGGCGCAATTGGTTCCGGGTTTGTATGACACTGATGCTAGGTTTTGTCTGGTCGGAGGTACGGGCTGCAGAAGCCCCATCTGAACCACTTTTGGGAAAAGACTTGAATATGGCTCACCGATGGGAGTGAAATTGAGTCTCCTCGGTGGCTCACGGGGGTAAGCATTGTAAGGGTAGTCGTTTTGAGGAGGGCGTGGATTGTATGGAGCTGGGGGAGGATGGTTATTTATTGGGGGCAGAGCTCTGTTCTGGTTGTATTGTTGTTGCGGCCGGAAATACGGCTGAGCGTTCATTACTTCATAGGGAAAAGGAGATGTAGTGTAAGCTGCATTTTGGTGAGGGTAATAGTGTTGGGAGGTTTTGGGGAATGGACTTGAGTGTTGCCGAGGACCCCTGACATCGGAAGCCATCATGGACCCTTCTTCTTTCTTCTTTCTGTTGGCTGCACTCCCGGATCCGTTTTGGATGGCCTGGGAAGTTTCTCTTATGGCTAATTGGCTTAGAATACGACCGGTCTTTAAGCCATTCTCAACCATTTCCCCGATTTTGATTGCTTCTGCAAAGGGTTTTCCCATGGCGGACATCATATTTGGATAGTAATCCGCTTCTTGTGCTTGCAGAAAAACACTGACCATTTCGACCTCATCCATCAGAGGTTTGACCCTAGACGCCTGCTCGTGCCACTTAATAGTGTACTCTCTGAAACTTTCTGAGGACTTCTTTTTGAGGTTGGATAGAGAGTTTCTATCGGGAGCGATATCCATGTTGTATTGGAATTTTCGAACAAAGTCCCGGGCTAGGTCATCCCACACGTGCCAGCGGGATATATCCTGGTCCATGTACCATTCTGATGCAATCCCTGTTAAGCTCTCTCCNTCATATTTTTCGAACTTGGGGGTTTTAAACCCGAGAGGCAAGTGGACGTGTGGGAACATGCACAAATCGGCGTAGGAGACGCTTTTCTGCCCGCTCAGCCCCTGTATGTTCTTGAGGCTCTGCTCGATACTCTTCATTTTCCGAGCCATTTCTTCGTGCTCGGGGCTTTTCTTATCTCGTCCCAAAGTAACTTCGTACTGAGGTTGTTGGGGGTATGAATCAGGAGTGACATGAGTGGCGCCCAGAAATGATGGCGTTTGGAATGCTAATGCCGGCGGTTCAAAGCTGGGCCCGGTGATAGTTGGTGGAGCCGTGGCGGAGCTCGGTGGTGCAGTGAAGATGTGGGATGATGCACCGGAGAACAAGACCTGGGGGCGAACCTTAGAAGGTCTTCCAGCAAAGTGAGCAAACACAATTGGGTATCCGAATGGCATGGCCGGGTAACTTATAGGGATGTTAGAAGTTCCGGCTGTCCTGGGGATTATCTCGGGGAAACCCGGGATAGAACTGGGCGGTTCCCTACCATTGGACCATACGTCCCACATTTCTAGCATACGACAACGCAGGATCCTATTTTCTTCAGTTGTGGCCGACTCAGACGTCGGGATGACTGGATTTGGGTCCTCCACAGAAGAGTTGACGATTGATAAATGGCTTTCGGATGTCATTTCTATGCTTCCCTTTGATCTAGTGAAGTAGGGATGGGGAGCCAGGTTACCGCAAAACCAACCACCCTAGAAAAACACCTTTAAGAGTGAACCAATGAAATGTTAGGTCGAAACATTTCATCACATAGGGAAATCTCACGTTTGGGGTATGCAATGCACATAGGAAATTAAACGCTTTCTATATGTTTTGCAATGGTTGTGTGTCTCATCCCGGCTTTATTTTCTCGGATTTGAACTTTCCCTCATTTTTATCCTATTTTCATCCTTTTGCCTTTCTCTACCACTCTTTTCTTTCTTTCATTGTATTACTTATATACATTTTTTTGTTCTTTTTTTCTCTCTCACTTTCATTTCTTAAGATTATGTCGAATCCTATATGGATTGCCTACGTACCACGGCGCCGCGTGAATCAGATCATCACATAGTTCAAAGGACAAAACTGAAGGAAAGAAATAAACATTTTCCAAAACTTTCATTCATTGGATAAAATACTTTCAATTTCAGGCGAAACTTCAGTACATTTTGAAACCTTTAAAAACTATAAAAGACTTAAGACACACTTTCTTGGAATGTAAGAACTACAGTGGACTTGGACAGGACTACAACAGGAAAATAAAATACAGACTCGAGAAATATCAAAAGTACACCAGTGCTTCCATTGCTTCAGGCACCCGTGGGGCATCGTTCGGCCTTGCCACGGGCCTGCTTGCTATATCTTGTTGGAGGCGATAGAGGTCATCCATTATCTTGTGGACGAAGATCATAACTGCTGAGAAGAAAGTGGTCCGAGTCATGTCTTCGCATTCCTGACATTTGGTGACAATGTAATCAACTATTTCCCGGATCCTTTGTCTGATGATACCTTTCTCCTGAAGCAGACGCCCGATCTGCTGAGATCTTGCCTCTAAAGCCTTGGCGTCTTTGTGAGTCTGCTTTTGCCACTGTCGCAATTCTTCTTCCAACTGGGCTATCATGTCATAACACTGTTCTCTCTCTTCCTTAAACCTTTGTTCTTGTTTGGCCATCTCGTTTTCAAAGATGGCCATTCTTTCTTTCAAACCCAGAACTTCTTGGTCGTGCTCTCTCTTCAATTTTTGCACAAATTCTGCCCTTTCTTCGGCATTCTTTGCCAACTTTGCTCGAGCTCGGGTCAAATCTTCCTCGGCTTTGTCCAAATCATCACCATAGCGACACAACTTCTGCCTGAGACTGGTGACAAGTCTTTCGTCGGCTCTACTTCTTTCGGGGTTTTCAATGGCTATCCTCATTTTCTGAATTTGAGCTCTGAGGGCTTCATTTTCTTTGTTCAGCTTGTTTCTTTCCCCTTCGGCCGTAGCAGTTTGTAAAGTGTTTTCAAATTTGAGTTCTCGGATCTGGGCCTCCAGTTTACTTATTGTGGCACGGCAGTTATTTTCCTTTTCTAGCCAACCCCAATGTTCTTGTGTTTGCTCCATAAAATGCTGTACGTGAGGTCTTTTCGCAGGTCGCTCTGGTTCTTGGTGCTCTCGGCCTCTTCTACCATACCAAGAAATATAGTCTGGCTCTACTTCCCCTTGAGATAAGTTTCTCACCCGAGTCTGAGGCTCTAAGAATCTGCACTGGTTCCAAATCTGACGGACCCTGCTTTCCGGAAATGCAGCTCTCGGACACAACTCAATGGCTTGTTGGCTTAAGTCCTCATCATGTGGAATGCCTTGTTGTCTACCCAATTGCCGTAGGACCCGATGTGGGGCATATGGCTGGATACTCCGCAGACCCATTAACAAAAGATAGCACACTTCAACGGACATATTGATAACCTCGCCGACGGGGAGCCATCCGAAGGTCCATTCAATTCGGTCGGCGGTAAACGAACTCAGATGTGAGTGCCAAGCTTCTGTGCCCTCAGGAAATTTGTGGCCTTCTACCCGAGTATTGTGTTCTCAATACAATTCAGACCGGTTAAACCATATTTCATATAACCTGGGCGGTGACAGAGGTGCTCGATCATCCAAATCTGTAGGAGCAGGTTGCACCCTTCAAAGAACCTTCCCCCTGACTGGAAAATTGTTAGGGCACGGTAAATTTCGGCTAAGATCATTGGTATAAGAGTGCCATTGTTCTTTTTTGTCATGAAATCTGCCATCCCTACCAATCCGATGTCTATCAGTCCGTCACCTCGGGGGCAGATTAAAGTGCCCAAGAATGCTACCACTAAAGCTAACCCTCTGCGAGCTTCCCATTTAGCCTGGTTCTTGTGGTTAGTCAGACCGGTATTTTCAGCTTCATAGCCCGAGGGTCCCCATACCGTTTGTACAGAAAATAGAAAGTGTAGAGCCCTTCATCCAGGTGTGAGTCTTGGGTGTCACGACTAATGTTCAAAAGATCCAAGAACTTGTGTGGAGTTACCGCCCTGGGTGCCACCGGATACCGACTTCTATGATTGTCACTGAGACCAGCATACCCCGCTATTTCCTCTAGCGTGGGTGTCAACTCAAAGTCTGAAAAGTGGAACACGTTGTGGGCAGGGTCCCAAAATGACACTAAAGCTTCGACGATATCCAACCTCGGCTTGATTTTTAGAAGGCCAGTGAGTCTGCCCAAAGCTTTTACGGCAGATTTTCTACTAACTTCCCCCAGGTCGCTCCACCACATATGGAGTCCCACGGGAATTTCCCCGACAGCCCTTAAGGGAGTGTTTTCAACTGTATTCATCCTGCATGTTTGTTTGAATGTTTTGATTAAGAAAACAAAGTCAAACAAGGTTTTGGCTAAAAAACAAAATGTCATTTTTGCAAAAGTTTTGTAATTTTAAAAAAAGAAATGGATCGTCTTTGCGAATACGGCCCCTCAACACTTCGGGTAGGAATCTTTTAGTGCTGTGCTCGCTAATTGGGCCGAAATTTTTCGAAAAGACTATAAGTGACTATTTTTGCAAAAACAGCCTTCCAGCGTCCCATTGGGACAATTGGCTATTTTAGTCAAGAACAACATCACCTAATTTTGCGACCGTGTTTTCTATCTTGATTTTGAAAATAAGGTTGGACCCGATGAGGGTTGCCTACGTATCTCACATCCGGTGAGAATCAAACAATGCGTAGTTCGGGAAATCTCGACACAATTTTGAAAAAAATAATGCACCGACTTACTTTATTTCGAAATACTATTTTTCAGAAATTTTGGCAGAGTTTCGGGATGATCTCGAATATCGGGTTTTTTCAAAAATCGGCTAAATCTCCTATCCTATTCCTCTCTTGGTTTTTCTGTCATCTCTTTTTCTTTTCTTCCCTTTTTGTTGTTTACTTCACTTTTTTTTATATAGCCGGCCAACAAACAAACCATAACAAAATGTTGTACACATAGAAAGTAGGATGCATCAGGATAGTCTTTCATTTTGGGTTCACCTGTCTTAGACGGACCCAACCCCTGTGTTGAGTCCCCTAAGTCAAATGCACGTGATGCAAATAAATGTTCCTACTAGGGATACGAAATGAGGCTATGTCATACTAGGTTTATACCCTGGGGTTTTGTTCTAGACAAGGCTTACCCGAGTGGACAGCTCGAGCCGAGGTCGGGGCAGCGTACCGGGAATACAGAAGCTTCACCGGCTTTGCAACTTGTCCGTACCTCATTCTAAAATTTGGATGACTCTAACAGAAAAGAAGTCACACGAAGTGCACACTTCCCAGATGATTTAGAAGACTCAGAGAGAAGAAGAGTTTCGGCACAGTTTTATATGCAGTTCAAATAATATCAAAGCGGTAAATGTGGAAATTAGCACATTAGATTTAAACACGTAAAATCAGATAAATGGATGCCAAAATATAACAGTTATACAAGCTCGAATTCTTGAACCCTGAACCAGATATTCTGGGTTCGGTCCCCAGCAGAGTCGCCAGAGCTGTCACACCTCCTTTTTCACTACCTCCGGATTAATGAAGGGTAATAAGGGAGTTTTTCCACTTTAAGTGACATTATTCGGTTTTTGGGATTTAATATTATTTCAGAGTCGCCACTCGGATTTTTGACGATGCCCCGTGACACCGTTATGTTTTGAAAATCCCAAATCGAGGAATTTTTTGACTCCGTTTTGATTGTCTGCGACCGGAAATCCGAGTAAGGAATTCTGTTAACCAGGGAGAAGGTGTTAGGCATTCCCGAGTTTCGTGGTTCTAGCACGGTCGCTTAATTATTATTATTTGGCCTAAATTATCTGATTACTTTCGTGTTTTAACCTATATTAAAAAAAACTTTTTGAAATAAAGCCGCTTTTGATAATATGGATTAATCTTAAAAAAACAAGTCACGAGAAACGTGCACTTGTTGTGCTTTTGGACGTGTTACAATTGCGCCACATGAAATGCACCCGTAATCGCGACACGTGATTTTTATATAGTTTTAAGTTGAAGTCGGGGACATGAGTTGTCGCGCCCGAGTGTAGGTTATGTAGTCAAGATTTTTATCCTGACGGCTTTCTTATGCCTATTGGAGGCGGTATTCGATCATTCTTTATGTTTTCTATTTTTGAAAGAGCGTTTTGGTATTAAGGCCGATTAGGACGTTTATGGATTCATCTTAAACAAGTCACGATGGCGTGCACTTGTTGTTTTTGAGCGCACGACAAACACGTCGCATGAAATGCACCCGTGGTTGTCATGTACATTTTTATTAGTTGTTTGGAGTTAAGGGTCGGGGGCATGAGTTGACACTCCCGAATGTAGATTATGATAATTTGAGATAATTCTTGATTACTAACTATATTTCAAAAGGGGATTCTTCTTTCTACCCGGAGGATATGTAGCAATCATCTAAAATTGAGTTCACTAGTCTAAAGGGTAAGATATTTGGGTTATGGCCATTCTAGCCTAATTTTAGTAATTACCCTTTAGGTCAATCCTAGTTATGTCTAGTAGAGCAAGAAGGGATTTGTACAATTTGAACTAACATTACTAGAGGCAAGTATAAACAGAAACATTTGCACTCAATAAAGACAATCAGAAGAAAGTCTACATTTTAACTCATTTTTAGTCATCATAGGGACATTGCTTGGGAAAATCACATTCAGATGTATCCAAAGAATTTCCAAATGGAGCACCAGTAAATCACGAGATGAGGATGCAGATTGTCAAAAATGAAACTTAGAGTTTTGGACAAATTAGTCTTAATATCAAAAATCATACCAAATCTAAAAGGGTCTGAATTTGCAATCTAGAACTACTTTGTAATTTTTTAGAAGAATGTAACGCGAATAGCTTTACCAGTTCAAACTTAGCCATTTTTTGAACATAGGTTACTAAAATCAGAATTCATTCGTATTTTTTTTTAAATTGGTTCGTACGTCTATTTCAGAATATTTACATGATGCGAAATGAACTGAGAGTAATTGACTAATTCCAACTTATATTGAAGCTAACTAAATCAGAAACAGCTATTCCCCAAATTCAATAAGTGTTTGTAAAAATCCCGTATAGGTTAATTTGAATACACGCTGCATTTTTATCTACTGTCATCACACAAACATTTTAAAACAGGAGAAAACAAATTATAAGTTCGAAATTCCTAAAGCCTTCTTTTCCAAAACCAATGTGAGTACTAGAAATAGAATTAAATATACAGTCCAGTTCACGTTACAGCATAGAATAATTACAACGTTAGTGCTACTATAAGAATACATTTTTTCAAGAGAAAGAAAAAAACTAAAATGATGACTTCAAACTATTTGTCCGACTTGAATTCCTCCGAGGCCATGCATTTGAGCCTTCTTTTGTAATCTGTAAACTCAACCAAATTAATTGAGTGTTATTCAACTACTAAAACCAAATTGACCATGAAAGGGTCAGCTTTAATTCTAATAATGCTTGTGTTTGAACTATACTCTGGCAGGATTATTTATGAACTTTCTCAGGGTGAATGTGATCATAAAAATGATCAACTCAACTCTGGATTTGTCATTTTCACACTTGGGACCTTCAGTCCATATTAATTCTTTGACTTGATTATCTAGGAATTAAGAGGATAAATCTAGAAATAAAGGATCTCAGATTCTTCCTCTAGTAAGCCTTTGATTATCCACTTTACATCCTTTGAAAGGATAATTTCAGCAAAGTTAAATACTGCTTATGCACTGTAATGGGACGAATTTGACTATCAAAGAGTCAAATTCATCTACCTTAGTGCTAATATTAACACTATTCTAAACTATGTAGAAATTTTGATTATTTAGGCATTTTTAGAAGATGAATCTGACCATTCAAAGGTTCAGATTCCTCACTCTAATGCCTTCTCTAATACATACTTTATACCTCTTAAAGGGTGATTTCCAGCACCCTAAGCTACTGTTTATGCACCATTAAAGTGGTGAATTTGACTATAAAAAAGTCAGATTCATCTACCCTAGTGCCCATATTCTAACCTATCTAGAGACTTGCTTGTTGCATCTCTTTATTGACCAAATAGACTCAATTGAAAAGCATATTTCTGCACTTTTATGGAAAAAATCTGACCATAGAGAAGGTCAGACTCAACATCCTAGTGCAGATTTTATACTAAATGTATTACCTCAAATTAGTATCTAGCAATACCCCAATGCATCTTAAACAATTTGAGAGAAAAACAGAAATAACTCCAAGGTTTTAGATATCACACACATAGAGTATACATTCAGATTTCTTAACTATTGTTACTTCAAACTTATGGGTCAAGAACAGAGAAGAAGATCCAGCTTAGCATGATCTCAAAGACATAACAAGAATGAAATATTCAACATCAAGTTAACACAAGTTTTGAATCTAATAATTTCATTTAAAGTTCTTGGTTACATACCTCTTTTGAAGAGAAAAATAATAGAAGTCCTGACCAAATAAAGGTCAGGCAAGTATGGAAAAAAAACAAGTAATGAGAGGAGACCCAGCAACAACAGTCAGCAAACCAAAAATAGGCAAACCCAGGAAAGTCGAGTGTAGACACTTTAAATTCTCAGAATCAGGATATTCACGAAGAAACAAGAATCTGATAATGCAAGCAGTGTACTAATAGGTTTTCTTCAAAGGAAACAACCAAATTTCTTTCCTCTTTTCTTTTCTACTGATTTTGAAAGCTTTTTTTTTTTATATGAGCAGCAGGTGCTGCTTTGATTTTTCTGTGTGTGTAGAGATTTTTCTTTTAGGTCCCAGTCTGTCCAAAAAAAATTCAAAAAAATGTGAAGAGAGAGTCCCTTTATAGGTATTTGGGAATGAGGTATCTTTTTAGAATATTCCCAATTCAAAAAGCTGTAAATAGTACATAATAGTACATAGGGCAGCTGTCAACCTTATCTTTTTTGGACAGCTGCCCCTATTCTAGAATATTCTTACCTATTAAAGACCTTTCTACCCTTAAAAATCTGATTTACTAAGTCTATATTACGTATTGTACCCCTCGGAGTCCCTGTATTTACCATTAGGTAACCAGGGTTACTTACTTGGGTTATCACTTTACTTTGGTTAACTAACACTAATTATGTTCTTTAGGTGACTACTAGTTGTTCTTTAACCAAGGTTAGGTCAACTAGTTTAAAGGTTAATTGATTAGGAATTTGTAGTTAGTTTCATACTAATTACCTATGTCTAAGCTAATTAATTAAAGTAGGTCAATCAATAAATTCTTTAACTTAAGCTAACTGATTTAGTTAAGTCAATTCAATTTGATTGCCTAAAATCAGAGACTTAACCAATTATTAAGCCTAGGTTTAACTTAATTAATAATCAGTTTTAATCAGGCTCAGTTAAGGTTAGTCAACCCATTTTTCTTTACTTAGGTTAAAAGATTTGTTTCAGTTAATGAAACCTACATTAATTATCCTAAACAAATTTTTTCTTTGGTTAATTACTTAAAAGGCTACCTGAGTTATTTTCTAGGTTGAAGGAGTCGAAATCATTTAAATGTGAGACTAAGTTAGTCATTTGTTTTTTATACTTAGTTAATGGGTCTAGTTATCACTTGGGTTAGATTAACCTTGATTTGGGCTTGGGTTATTAACTAACTTTATGTGACTAATTAATTGTTCTAGGACTTATATAAAAGAAAGATTATCTTAATTAGAAATTAGGACTTAGTTAATTAAGGGGCTTAATTCCTACTGATTTTAGACTTGTTTAAGAATTAGGTTGATTAGGTGTTGGCTAATTCTAACTTAGTAAGTTATACTAAGAACTAAACCCTTAATGAAATTAGAGGTCTAGTCTATTTTTAGGAAGTTAGGTTAGATAATTAGCTTAATTAGTTAATTAGGTTCTTAGGGTTAGTTTCTAATTATACTATTAGTTATTAGTTTCAAAGGTAACTTAATTAATTTAGTTTAGTTACCTTTTATCACCTAATTAATAGTTAACTAATCAATTAACCTAGGTGGATGATGAATTTTCAGATTATACTAAAATCAAAAGATGTGTCGAAGTAATTTATTCAGTCAGGCTTTGAAAATAGCTCAGTAATAACTGAAAATAAGAAAACAAGCTAGGGAATCGATTAATATGGGGACGGGGCAGTGCACTTAAGGAAAATAGTTAAGAAGAAAACATGAATCGACTAAACTAACTATTCGTAATCAAAAATAGAGAAATAGGCAAGAGAAAAAAAAACCTAATTAGTCAGTGGTTTAAATGGATAGCCCTAGTTATTAATTGGCAAGAATGAATTAATTAGAAACATGACTAACACAAATACGTTTAGAGCTTAAGTAATCAAGACGAAGAAGTAGGGAAAGGTGGTGGAAAATAGTGAAAGAAAAAAAATCAAAACCTAGACTAAACAGTGATACAATAAAAAAACAGTAATTGAACAACCATATTCATGATTTTAATAAAAAGATAAGAAATAGATAGAAAAGAGGGGGATACCCGTGGAAATTTGGCCGGAAAAATGAGGTTGCCGGACCTTGGCCGGACTCCGGCAGGGTTTAAAAATGGCTCAAACCCCCATGAATCAATAGCCCTCAACGAGAGCTATCGATCCATGTAGGTAAAAGCCATTACAAGTCTCTGAATCGGCAAGCTTAGGAGAACCAGGGTTTCAGAATCCTAGATCTGAAATTGGGAAATTTTGGGTGGGATTTTGGTGAAATAGATGGCAGGAGGTGACTGAGGAGGAGGAGGAGATGGTCTGGTAACAATTTGGGGTCATTTGGTGATGCTCCGCCGCCGACGGAGTTAGGGCGGNGGGGGGGGGGGGAGTTTAGGAACAAATATATAGTTAATTAGTCCTTCGTTTAGGACCGTTGGAATGAGATCCAACAGCTGGGAGGGATCACTTAATGAAACAGGGTCGTTTGGTAACAGGAGGGGGCCGACCGGGTTATAGGGTAATTGGGCTTGGGTATATGGGCATTGTGTAGAGACCAGGTTGGGCCTGGGTGACTTCAGCCCAGGTCCGAATTTAGTCCTTTTAATTAATTAACCCAATTAATTTAATTAAACTCAAGCTTAATTAAATCTAAAAATGTAATAATTAATTCTAAACCTTATTTTTTTAAAATCTAATTATAGATTAATTAGGAATAGAGAACAATCAATTTTATACTCCTAATCAAAATAAACAATTGATTTGGGTAATTAGTTGTTAGAACTTATACTACACCAAATAACCACTGTTCGTCTATTTTTATTTAAAATTAATTATAAATAATGAGTTCATAACTCTTTGATAATGGCGACGCAATTTTAATGATTTTAAAAGATGAATCATGAATATGCAGATGCAAACAATTCACAATTAATCACTAAATTTCAACAAAAAATCGTAAATTAATTTATTTTATCGAATTTTGTAGGAGTATATAGTGGATGAAAAATTACGTGCTCACAACTACACTCATGGTTGGCTTGGACAACTTTTCCCTAGAGGCGTTCCAAGTCCCCCGTCTTTCTCTGCAACTAAAATATCAAAATGATAATCTCAGAAGATAGGAGAAGAAACATGCATATCATCTAAACAAAGGTTACCTTTCTCTCGAGGCGGTCTTCGTAGTTTGGCTCCGATTCACCTCGTACCGAAGGCGCGTCAACTCCTTTGCTTTTTTATCACAAAGAATCCTGAGGGATTTTGCCCCATCCAAGGATTTTTATAGCCTAGCCTCGCAGCGAAGCAGCTCGGACTTGAGCTTGTTAAAAGCCTATGAAAGAGAAGCTTTCGTCAGAAAATAAAAACACGGAGCTAATAAAACCTCAAAGGTCATCAAATCTTACTGAAGAGCAGAATTGTTGAGCCTCCTCGAAGGCCGAGCGAGCATATCTTGGTCTGTCCTCTTCGGCCCTAGCCGAACCATCCCGAGAGAGGACATGATCATTCGGAACTTCGCTCCCATCAGGCAGCCCTTGGCCTCGAATATCCCTCGAAGTACCTTCGACAGGAGGATAAAGCGGCGACAGAAGAACCTTTTCCCTCGAAGTACCTTCGAATGGGAAGAAGACGGTGGCAAAGGAGTAACCGCTCCCCCGAGGCTAGAGACCCCAGGCTGGGCAGTCTCGGCTTCACCTCCTTTATGCCGGGAAGATCCTGCCTCACTATGAATCTCCTCGCCCACCGAGGAATCCTTCCGCTTATTATTATTCTTCGGCCCTAAAGCCGACGACCCCTCTTCATCTCCAAGAGGACACAGTCTCATCTTGGAGAATTCTCCAACACCTACAATAAAGGCGTTAACAAAAGGGCAAGTTTTTCCTAAAAGAAAAGAACCTTACGGCACTTGCCATGGTGTTTGGCCTCCCATCCAACCTTCGATTGGTATCGCCACTTACGCTCATCGTAAGTCGAGCAGGTCACCAATCTCCGAGTCCAATCCGCCAGGTCGGGGACCTCAAATGGAAACCACAGAGTTGATGCAAAAAGGAAAAGAGACATTATTATGAAGTCCGCCTCTGCTATGAACAAAATGACAAAAGCATGAGTGTACCACTTACGTGTGAAATTCCATTTCTCAAGAAATGACATGAACTCCGCCGGGATAATATCGGCGGTCCGCACTCGGACAAATCGACTCATCCACCCTCGGTCACCCTCTTCTTCATTGTTGGAAATAAGGGGCTGGGTGGATCAACGTCGGAGAGTGATTAGGCCCCGATAGTTCGAGGGCTGGTACAATCTGATAAGATGACTAAGGGTGAACACGAGCCCAGCTTTCTCCGCGAAGAACCTCATCATCAGCACTATCCTCCAAGAAGACAGGTGAACCTATGCCAGGGTAACCTGATACCTCCTACAAAAGTCGAGCAAGAATCTGTCAAGAGAGCCCAACATAAAGGGGTACGTATATACGTTCAAAAACCCCTCTACATGGGCCGTGATATCCTCTTCCAGGGAAGGTACCTGCAGTACCACCTATTCTCCCCATCCGCAGTCTCTCCTCACTACCTCGAGGTGTTTTTCTCTTATTGATGGGATGAACACTCGATGCATGCTCTTGATGGCCCCGAACATTGGGAGGTCGCTCTAACGTGAAGTCTCTTCTCGAGACGATGCAGTCCGAGGTGTGTTCACCAAATGCCAGCGGTGTACCACCGACCGGGCAGGAAGCAAAGGCAGAACTTTCCTCTTCTTGGTGAGCGGATTTTGGCATAGCAGCCATAGCTACTTTGGCACAAAAAGAAGGAGATAAAAGCTCAGGCGGAAACTTCGACCTAAAATGTTAGAAGGATTGGTGCAAGAGAGAAAATCTTTATGAAAAGAACAAAAGCTCAAAATGGCAAAGTCCTCAAATAGGAGGAAAGCCAGTACATATATAGAGCAAGCGGTGACTGTTCGCCTACTTTGAAAGCCTATTAATTCTGACCATGCCATTACGACTTTTGGGGAAATGTACGGGTGGGACCACCTCAGTCACTTCACAAGTCATGTCATCTGGATGACGTTGTCATGCAGCGTTCGAGGGATCTAGGTCCTCGTATCAACCCATCCTCAATATGGTACCCGATCTCGAGGATCTCTCTCTCTACAAGAATAGGCGCTAAAAGAGCTATCAGTCCAGCCTCGAGATGGTGCCCGATCTTGAGGATCTCTGCCACTATAATTATGGGCTCTAAGGAGCCATCGATATCAGTCTAACCTCGAGATGGTACCCGATCTCGAGGATCTCTATTATTTTAGTAATGGGCTCTAAAGAGCCATCAATATCACTCCAACCTTGAGATGGTTCCTGATCTCGAGAATCTCTATTATTGCGAATATGGGCTCTAAAGGAGCCGCTAGTCTAGTCTCGAGATGGTACCCGATCTCAAGGATCTCTGTTGCCACAAGTATAAGTTCTAAAAAGAACTATTAAGATCCACATATCGATCTAGCCCCGAGATGGTGCCCAATCTCGAGGGCCTCTATTATTCCAAGTATAAGTCCTAAAAATAACTATCAAGATCCATATATCGATCTAGCCCCGAGATAGTGCCCAATATCGAGGGCCTCTATTATTCCAAGTATGGGCTCTAAAGAGCCGACATCAAAATTTAAAGGATTGTCATTGCATTGAAAAATAAAAGACTTGAAGCAGAAATTCCTTTTGCATTCATCAAAATGTATTTACAGAACGAGTCCTTACAAAGATCCCCCGAGGAGCCCATATGCAAAAAGAAAAGGAAAAATAAAGCAAAAATGGTGAAGCGAGTCTATTCCCCGCCTTCACTACTATCTGAGCCGCTATCGGAGCCCTCGTCCGAGGAAGTTGAAAGTGCCGATTCTTCTTCTGAAGTCCTGGCCTTCTCAATCTCAGCATAGATCGGCACCTTTGGAACTTGCTTCTCGAGGGCCTTCCTCCTAGCTTGTGAACGAGCATGAGCAATGGCCCGAGCCAGTTTGATCCCGGCTTCTTCGGATATCTGCCTAGCCCGATCATTGGCGGCAATTACATCTCTTTTATATAAGGCCACATGCTCATCAGCCTCGGACTTGGCCGCGGATAATGAAGTGGCCTCCTCCTGGGCACTCCGAAGAAGATCTTGGGTCGAGGTCAACTCTCCCCGCAAAAGGTCCCTCTCCGAGGCCACCACTTCATTCTTCCTCTTCAGCTCGAGGGCCTCCGCATCCTTGTTCGCAACCTCTTCCTGGAGTTGCCCCACCAGGGCATTCTTTTGCTCAATCTGCAGAGATGAATCAAGTTAGTTAACAACAATTTATAAGGGTAAGAAATGAACTCATGAGTGCCATACTACCTGCTCAGCGAAGCTAGTTTGCTCATGATGCACACCTTCCAGACTGGTCTGAAGCTCATTCAACTCCTCTTCCTTTCGGGTAGAGGAGGCCTTCGATTCATTCATCTCCGAGGTGAGTTTCTCGAGCTCCTCCTCGCGACAAGTAAGCTCGTCATTCATCTTGGAGAAAGCTTGGCCATACAACTTCTTGGCCTGCAACGCAAAGGAAGAAAGTTAAGTAGACAAGAATAAGAATCTGGAACACAGACAGTACATTAGGAAGGTCACCTGCTTTTGAAGCCTCTCGGCCTCCTAGAGAGAGACGGAGGCATTGAGATCGACCTCCTCCTCCTCAACACCTTAAAAATAATCTTTGAATGTGTCATCCTCTTCCCGAGAGATATCCACATCGGCAACGCCCCTGTTCTGCGCGTCCATTATTTCCCCTGGGGAAAATGAAGGGCCAAAATTGAAGCCGCCCACATCATCGATTTTTATCGGGGCTTCTTCTTGACCTCGAAGGACTTCGGAACCAAGACCTCCAAACTCATCGATGCGGACTATACCATGTTCGACGAATGGCTCGGGGACTGCGCCCTAGCCTTCCTCGAGGGTCCCCTCCGCGCAAGGTTGCTCCACATCGGCTGTCTCCAATTCGGCGACCCGTTGCTCAACAGTCTTTGGAGCGTCCACTCTCCATCTTACCCTTTGTACCAAAGGGCAGTCATCCTCATTATCATCTTTGTATGCGGCACGAAGACTTGCAGCAGCATCCAAAGTTAAGACCGTGGCATCGGTCTTAGGCTTTCAGGTCTTGTGTTTCTTTATCTTTGGAGACTCCGTCGATGCCTCTTACTTCCTTTTCTTGTCATTGGAAGAATTCAAAGCCTCTTATTCACCGGGAGGGAGCGGTCATATCGACACGTTGCCTTCGAGGCCTTCATAGGTATGATATATCAAACTTACCGCCACAAGGGAAATTTATGTAAAATTTGGCAAAGAACGCAGAAGGAGCTTACCGTGGTTCTTGGCCTGCCACCGCGTCTTGGCCAAATCACGCCAAGATCGCTTATTGTAAGGGAAGACAAAATCTATTTGCTTGATCCACCCCGGTAGGTTCTGAACCACGGCGTGAAACCAAACAGTGGCTGCATAATCAAAAGAAATCAGTTCTATGCTCGATGTAGTGATACTTATGCTTCACGTTCCATTCTTCCCGGAATGGCATCTTGTGAGCAGGGATGATTGTATTGGTGAAAAAGAGCTTCACACGTGTAATAATCGAGATGACTCAGCAATCTATGTGGAACAATGAGAACATGACAACTGGACGAGACTTTATGAAGAGGTATGAATAAAGAGGCTCGAAACAATATATTCAGGGGATAACCAGATACGGGAATCTCAACCTAATCGAGAAGATGAAGAGACACGGTCACAATGAATCAAGGCAAGATACAGGGCAGATTCATTGATCTTCCATTAATGAGCCAAATGTTACATAACCTTCACGCGACAATTACGGTTAATCATTGTAACGTTACATTAATGCCATTATAAGTCATTAATGCTCAATCACTGAAAAGGGTAGACATTATATTAAGAAATTCCCTATATAAAGGAGTAAAATATAACTTGTAAGGACACGTTCGAACCGCTATTGCAGTATACTTACCTTTTACGCATCTTACTTGTAACGACCCAGCCGGTCGTTTTGTGTGTTGGGACTCCGTTCCCATAAATGACTCTTTCCATAGCGGCTACTCGTGCCTTATGATTTTTGGGGGCAGGTAGTTCGAGGTTCAGAGGTGATTAGGCCAGTTCAGGAACACTTGGTTCCTGAAGGCTAGCCTATTTGGCTAATTTTGGTTCCGAGCAACATTTTAAGCAAACGACCTCGGAATCGAGTGCTGACAGCTCCAGCAGCTCCGGATGATGATTTCGGACATGAGCATATGTTCGCCTCGGGTTTCTGATGACCCGGGAGTATTTCGGCACCTGAATTGGACCTCATGATATCATGGTCCGAATGGAATTCCGGAACTGGCAATAGTTCCGTATAGTCATTTATGACTTGTCCGCAAAATTTGGGGTCATTCCGAGCAGTATAAACTCGTTCGGCGTATTGGTGAGTCATTGGAATTTTCTTGAAAACATAAGTTTGGAACTAAGGGGTTTCGGAGAGTGATTTCTAGTTTGGATGATGTTTGGAGTGCTCCGAGAGTTCGAGCGAGTCCGTCATGTAATTTGGGATTGGTTGGTGTAATTTGTCGAGGGCTCGGGTGGGCCTAGGGGTCTCCCAGACCCCAATCGGGGTAAAAAACCAGCAATTTCATAGCTGGTGTGGCTGCTTCTGGTGTGACCGCACCTGCGGTCCATGAGCCGCAGGCGCGAGGCTCGCACCAGCGGAAAATCAATCGTAGGCGCGGCTCCAGCCGCAGGAGCGACCTTCCTCTCACAGGCGCGACTTCTTCCGTAGGAGCGGCTCCGCAGGCGCGACCTCCCCAGGGCCCAGGCCTTTTCGCAGGTGCGACCCTTTTTCCGCAGGCGCGAGTCCGCACTTGCGATCCAAGGGTCGCAGGGGCGGAAACTGCTGACCAGTCCTATAAAAA
>ML287093.1:3361-34188 GCA_005239495.1 Nicotiana undulata | reverse complement strand
TAATTCCTCTGGATCAAACACATTTGGCTACATTAGTTCTAGGGACATCAGGGTACTTGGATCCTGAATATTTTCGCACAAGTCAATTGACAGAGAAAAGCGATGTTTACAGCTTTGGAGTCGTACTAGCAGAACTCCTAACGGGATTAAAACCTGTTTCTAAGGATAGAAACGGCGAGGACAAGAATTTGGCCGATTATTTTGTTATGTCCATGGACAAGAATAGCTTGTTTCAGATACTTGATCGTCGTATTTTGAGGGAAGGGAGTCTTGAGCAACTTCAAAAGATGGCTGAGCTAGTGAAGAACTGCCTTCGCGTGCACGGAGAAGATAGGCCTACAATGAAGGAAGTGGCCATAGAAATTGAAGGTATGAGGAAGTTAACTGGGATACCTTGGTCTAATCAAAATGAACAGGAAGAGAATGATCAGAATGAATTACCAGATCTTTACACAGTTCCAATTAATTCATATGAAAATACCCCCAATTTGGATAGTTCTCGTATATTGCACCCTACATATAGTCTAAGTTGATCTAAAATATAGTCTAAGGTGAACAAATGAATAAATTACTGTAACAGCACGCGGTGCCATTTTTGTATTATTTACGAAAAATTCGACGAATCGGTATCACGTGACGCCGCTTCAAGCTAGGTGCCTGTGCCCCTGTCTGTTAATGTTCCCATCCCTATGTTTCTTCCATAATGAATGTTGTAATTGATGTGTTTTCCTCACCTTTGATATTGTGATTGTTTAGCTTTTATTTCGGGTTAGTGAAATCGGAAATAACCTTTTTATTGTAACAGAATAGCATGCATTATATTTGAATGGCCCCTTTAAGAGGATCCAGATAAAATTAGAGCAATATAGCGAAAATTACAATCGATGTGCAAAGATGATACATACGAATATAGTATTTGAATGTGATACACGAGATGATTAATTTAATTTTCGTCCTAACACAGACATGAAGAGAACGAGGAGTCGTTGTTTAATTAAAAAACAGTGTGGTCAAAACAAATAAAAGAATAATTCGGATTTCTAATAATCAATTTTACTTCACTATTCCTAATATAGATGGATAACAAATAATAAATATAAAATATTGTGAGAATAAGGAAAAAAGAATCTTATTGATAATTGCAATTTTCTTTCAAAAAGAAAAAGAAAGAATGAGATCCTCGAATAGCAGAAAGTAAAAGTATAAGCAATTGGTAGTATAATTTCGTGAATTTCTTCATGAACTACAAGGTATGGTAAGGGGGTTTATATAAGGGTATAATATGTAACTGTTTTGACTTATTTAATCCTTGTCCGCTACTAAGATTTATTACATTGACTACCCATGACATGAGTATTTTGTAACGGTTATGGTAATAATAGCATATCGCGCACAATCTGAGGTTTTGTCGATTTCTTTTTATATTTGTGGCCATTATAGAACCTTCCTTTCTCGTGGTCTTTATATATTCATCTCGCGCCTATCTCTTCTTATGCAGCTGTCAGGTACGGTATCTTTGTAAGCGATCACGTGAGTGTTTTATCAGTTTGACTCTTATGTCACATGTTAGCACATCATTAGACCACGTGGCGAATCTATTTTTCAACCGATATATTTGTTAGATCTTTACGACTCCAATTAACTCCAACGCAAATACCAGAAATTTTTCTGGACAGTATAGTTCCAGTAGAAGCTAAGAATCCAAAAATTACAAATTAAAGACATGGCACTACCAGAATAAATGCAAAGTAAATTGCAAATGAAAATTAAAAAATAGAAAATGAAAGATGTAAAAGTCTTATTTGATGATAGTTTATAAGTTCCAATCAAGTTAAGGTCTGGTTAGCTACACGGATTTAAGATTCTGAACAAATTGATGCAAAAGCAAATACACTTACTAAATTAAACCAAACCAATTAATCCATATAGGTTGCTACTTTGGACCTGAAATTAGCTAGGGATTTTTACCTTTCTTGTGATGATCAGACAAATCGTTTTGAAAATCTGCACTTCGCTCTTTTTTTTGAGGGCCCGAATATCGTCGTGTTATGGTATGAGACTTGTTGGTATATTTGGACGTGGTCCAGAGAGGCTCATGTGAGTTACAGATAGGTTTGGGGCTGCGTTGCGCTCATTTTTCTTATGTTTCAACGTCGTTTCTTCAAGCATAATGATACCACATTAAACAAACGAGCTCCGATTTCTGTTTTGATTGAAGCATTAGATCCGTATCGTAATTACGGAGCCATAACAAAAAGAATCATTGAATTTGGACATCGTATGAAACTTTTATGGTCATTTTACTAAGAATTAGGTTGCTAGATTTTTCGGATTAATTACGAAATTGCCATTGACGGCGTATTTAAAAATCTGCACTATTTGCAAATATTAAAACCTACATATTTCATTCATTATAAGGTCAAATTGAGTAATTCAAAAGCCTAACTTGACTAAAATTTTACAAGGAATCCGTTGGAGGCATAAAAAGCGAGTTTCGGGATCATTTGGTACGAGAAACGAGACAGAATAGCTAGTAGAAAAATATATAAAATAAGAGTTTGTTCATTCGGTCATATTTTGAGTTAGGGAGCTCGGATTTGAGCGATTTTTAAGCGATTTTCACCATATGGATTGGGGTAAGTGTTGTCTACTCGGTTTAGGTTACATTTCATGAATCCATCTTCGTTTTTGGGATTTGATTGATCATTCCAGAGTGAAATTTGGGGGTTTTTGCCTAAAGTTTCATAAAGTGAATTTTTAAGTTTTGAACATCGATTCGGAGTCGGATTTGAGTGAAATTAGTATGGCTCAACTCATAATTGAATGGGTTATCAGATTTTATGAGTTTGTCGGGTTCCAAGGTGCGGGCCCGGGTTGGGCAATTTGGCCGATTTGGGCTTTTGATTAAAGATTCGACCTTTATCATTTGGAATTGTTTCCTTGGGCCTTATTTGATGTATTTAGTTTCTTTTGGCTAGTTTTGAGACGTTCAGAGGTCACTACGCGCGTGATGGAATTTTTGGAGCATCGCTTGGCTTGCTTGGTATTGTAATTGACTTGTTCGAGGTAAGTGTTTTGCCTAACTTTCTTGAGGGAATTTTTCCTCCCATTTGCCATTATTTTCTACATTAGGGGGTGATACATATATGAGGTGACGAGCATATATGTATGTGCCGGGGTTTATCATGCTCGGGGGTAGATGACGTTGTAATTGTGTTTTGTAGAATTACGTAATTTCCTTGCTTCGTTTGATTTACAGATATTAATAACATAGTATAAAATATTAGAAACAAAGACCTAGCCTAAGATAACATGATCAAATTTGATAAAATACTGGGAATACATTGATATGTCTAGTTTGGTCATCTCTATGTGTGATCACCACTACATTGCTACGATCGATATTTTTTAGATACTGGATTATATACATGTGTTGCTAATACATTGTGAGATTTGTGGAAGTACTTGAATTATATGGCCCTTGAGGGTTCATTGAAACATTGTTGGCTTGTAAAGCAGTGATTGAGAACTTTGTTTGGAATATTCGTTGAACACTCTCCTCGATATATATATATATATATATACTTCCTGCCTTGCCATTTTATTGATATTTATATACTTGGTGAGGAAGAGTGTAAAGCACGAAGGGTGATGCCGTGCCATTATTAATATTCATTATCATGTGAGGAAGAGTGTAAAGCACGAAGGGTGATGTCGTGCCATTGTTTATATTCATTATCATGTGAGGAAGAGTGTAAAGCACGAAGGGTGATGACGTGCCATTGTTATATTCATTATCATGTGAGGAAGAGCGTAAATCACGAAGGGTGATGACGTGCCATATTATTGAAAGTAAAAGCACGAAGGGTGATGCCGTGCCATTTCATTTATATTGTTATGCTTTTAATATTGTGAGGTCATGGCACGAAGGGTATTTCCGTGCAGTTGAGGATGAGGGACATGCATTATTATGTGATATTTTTGTTTTTTGTGTATACATTTCCGGCTTTACCTTGAGTTGTCATTGTCGCCATTACATATTTTGTGCGACATGTTATTATTGTCCCGTACTTGACCTCTATCTCAATTGTTGTTGTGTTGTCCATACATTTTTCTTGATTAACTTGCATGATATGCCTATTTGCCGCTTTTATAATTTTACTCATGTTGTATCTATTCTGTTGCACCTTAGCGTAAGTCTTCCTCCATGCTAGTCCTTCATGTCCTTACTTGGTAACTTGTGAAGATCATGTGTTTCCTTCTTGTTTGCTATATTTTTACTTAGGCCTCCATCATGCTAGTTAATGGAAATTATAACTTCTTTTTTTTCTAATTATGGTCATTACCCTAGTGCTCTCTGCTTAGTCTGTTACTAATGTTCTTCTGTACATTCTCGTTTATTATTACTACTTGCATATTCCCTTCCTTATCATTTCTATTGTCGGTATTTCTATCATTTGGTTGGTATTATTCTACGCATATATGGTGAGGATGAGAGAAATGCACGAAGGGTGTTGCCGTGCCGTTAGACTTGATGTCTTGAGTACTTTATCACACTATGAAAGTATATGAGGTGATTATTGTGGTTCATGGGCTTTCGTTTTAAGGAAAGGGCCGGTTAAGATGTTGGAAACTATTAATTTGTGATTCTTTCTGATATTCGTTTATTTCCTGTTACAGTCGCATGGTGTACTATATTTTATTATTCTGTCTTTTAGTTCTATTGCTAGTTTACATTATAGTGTTCATTAATGAGTATCTTTTAACAAAAAAAATCTCGTCACTACTTCGACGGGGTTAGTCAAAATACTTACCAGTACATGGGGTCGGTTGTATTGATACTGCACTTCTGCACACTTTGTGCAGACTGATGTAGCGGAGCTGCTGAAGAAGTCGGGAGCTGACTCAGAAGATGTTCGTGCATTCTGTAGAGAAGCTGCCACTTGTCCTTGGTGGTGTTAGACATTATTAATCTGTTCATGTAGTTTTCAAACAAAACGTGTATTTATTCATACCAACTTTGTATATTCTAAGTCTTAGAAGCTCATGAGTCGTACTACCAGTTCTTGGGAAAATTTGTAACGGTTCAAATAAATCCTAATTTAAATTTCTATAAGTTTATTTAGTTTGTTTATTTTTGGTTAATGGCTTACCTAGCGGTTCAAGTTAGGTGCCATCATGACCTATCATTTTGGGTCGTGACAAGTCGGTATCAGAGCACTAGATTTGTAGGTTCTACGAGCCATGAGCAAGTGTCTAGTAGAGTCTTGCAGATGGGTATAATGACGTCCATACCTATCTTCGGGAGACTACATGACATTTAGGAAAATTTACCTTTCTTCTTTCCTCATTGTGCGGCCTTGTTTCAGCTTGAAATCTACGACTTTGACTCTTTTCGATCGCTCATATATGATAGGGTGCGCTCAGTAATCGCTATGTGCGCTATGGATGCTTGATTATCATCGCAACGTGTTGTCTAGCCTAAAAGCAGATGCAATGTTAAATATAGTCATTCAGTTATGGTATGAGGCGGGTTCATATGTCTGGTTGGTAAGCACATATTTGGGAAGATTGGCTGGTGGCCTGACTATTGTGATTAAGGTAAGTGCATGGCAAGGTGTTGATTTGAGTATAGATGGTGGGCCATCTTCTGCATGATGGGTTTGGATCGTGTGTCTCGTATGAGGTTTCCATTCGGTGGAGTGCATATATAATCATTTCAGAGCATTTGGGGAAGTGTTTGATCAATGCAATGGTGGGTAATCTCTTGGAAGAGTCTTCGGGGTGTTCTATGATCAGCATGGCATGAGTTTTGAAGTACTCAGCTGAATAATTATGCTGGATTGAGGCATGCCGTGAAGATATGGTACCTTGGGTTGCTGATGGGGTGTTCTATGGCTTCGAGCTAAGTGGTGGAGTCTGCTAAAGACGATCGGATTAGGGTCAAGGGTTGTATCAATTTTCGGACCGGGAAATTGCTTGGTTATTTCTTTGAATGGGCATATACTAGTGTACACGGGTTTCTTGACACATATTAGTTGTGTATTGAAGATCATAGTAAGATGGGTGGTAATCGAGAAGGTTTTGGAGAGTTCCGGATCTTATGTAGCTTTTAAGGATTTTTTGAATTTGTTTGCGGGTAGGCTTGAAATGGAAGCGAATGGTAATCGGATTTGCGGTACTTCCTTGTAGAGAAAGGTCTACATGTCAATGTTGGGGTGATACAAGAAATGGTTTCGGATTCCCAAGAAGTTCCCTCAGGGCGGTCATATCAGATTGAGTTACTTTCGGGTTAGCAGTCTGCGTGACTCGGTTGAGTTAGAGGTGATTGGTTTTGATTACTTGATTATGTGTTACTGAGTTTCGAAGGATTTATCATTGTTATGACCACAGTCGGAGTTGATGTTTTCTGCAGGTACCGAAGCCACAATGCGTGTGGTGGTGTTCCTTGGATTGAGTTAAATAAAAGATTCTCGGTTGATGAGGTGTTCAAATTGCTTATGGTTCAAAGTTGATTATGAGACGATCGTTGTGTTGCGAGTTAGCATGTTAGAGGCGATGCGCCGTTTGTGGTTGAAAATTTACATGTACAAGGTTGCAGTTAGTTTTGAAGGGGAGGATAGGAGTTCTTGATGGTACGAACGATTTTCGGTGTTTAAGGTTTTTGCTGGCACTATGTGTTTTCACCAGAGCGCCTGATGTCAAATACATTGTGTTTTTGATTTATGGGTGCATTACCGAAGGATGATGTAGTATGAGTTACGTGTCAGCTATTTGAGAAGCGGTGTTGATATTATGTATGAAAATTATGGTATTCGTGAGGCTCAGAGATTGAATGCTCTTGTTGGCAGACTATTCCTTGATTGCAAGTTGTGAAGGAGTGTAAGAGAGTGGATGATTAATAGTAGGTGTTGTGGAAAGGTTGCTATAGACTTTTGGAAGGTTTATTACATGTTTGAGGATGATCGAAATTTGGTTTGGGGATTATTTTGAGCATAGTAAGGGTGTGTATTCTGTATCAGGTTGGATTTTCCTACTATTGCGCAATTGGTGCCATATGTATATCGTCGGGCAGAGTGGATGTTATTCGCGCCTTAGTTTATGTCGTATGTTGCTCTCTTATGCTATGACGGGTTGTGAGGGCCACATGATTCTTCGCATACATATTGTGATTCAGTTTAGATATCACGGCACTATGGACGAGGTGGCCTTTGTGATGTTGCTTAGCTTGTTGCACCATAGTTGTGCTTATTTTTCTCAATATTGTTGTTCCTAATGATTTCCCCACAGTTATATATTGTGCACTCTGTTGTGCTTGATGTTGACGCACATGTGATCAGTGAGCCCGAGTATTATGGCTCGATGGGTACCCTATGTGGGTTGATGTGATGGGATCGGGTTGCACGCTGCAACGGTACAGTGATGAAATGTGGCTCCTTATTTCTATTTAGTGTATTTTGATTTCACCTCGTCGAGAATAGTTCATAGTAAAATGCTGGAATTTCCCTGTTTGCTTAACTTGGTTAGTAGTTTTCTTATTGTTATTTGTCATGTTTGAATTATTACTTGTTAGTGTACGGAACCGGGTTGTGTGTGGCTCCATATTTTTATTATTGATGCTTATCGATGCGACTGCTCGTATTAGCTGAGATGAGGTTACTAGACCAGAGATTTGCGCTATTATATTGGGATGAGGAAGGTTTGGAAGAATAACACTATATTTTGTTGAGGATGTGGACAATAGCCTTGGTCGGGCGAGTGAGTTTCTTGGCTTATTGATCATATGAGTGGTAAAGCGATTATGCGTGTTTCTTTCATCATCGGTAGGGTATGAAGTTTTTGAACGAGGTTCTAATCGATATGAGGTTTGCTATCGGCACCAGATTTGTTTTGGGCAGTAATGGTGGTCAGTAGTTTCTATTGTGAGTATTGAAGTGATGGTCTACGTCGTGTGATTACATCTTGGGGTTTATGGTCAGGATTTGATGCAGCTAGTTCAGATTTGCGCAGTGTGTAGATGTGGGGTTCGGGTCTTGCAACGAATTCTGGATGATAGAGATTGGGTTCTAAGGTTTTCAGACTAAGGTTGAAACATGGATCTCTAATGGTGTTGTGTTGGTGGATTTATGTCGATCAGGGTGACGTGGGATCACCCCCGAGTTATGCTTAGTAAGGTTATGTTGATACCCAATTTTTCCTCAAAATATTGTAAAATTGCATATATAGCTCCAAATCATGCATCAATAGCAATTGATATTTTTCCATAATTTTCTATATTTTCTATTAATTAACCCGCATTTTATTTCCAATGAATAATTATAAAATTGCATTACAAATGACTTCAAAAGCATTTCTTGATTTCATTAATCATTTAGGGTCCTATTAAGGCCAAATCATTTCATAATTAGCCAAATTGTCACCTTTTGGCCATAATTGCAATAACTTTGCAATTATGGCCCAATCATATAATTTATGCTATTTTTTTCCAGAAATTAATCATTTTGTATTTTAAATACTAAGTAATCATTTTAAACTATTTCTATGCATGACATTCATTTTCTACAATTTATTAGCTATTTTGTAAATTGCTTTACTTAATTTCATTAGGTATTTAACAAATAGCCATTTTCATTTCAATTCTAGCATATTAAAATCAGCCCAAACCCCAATTGAATTAACCCAATACCCTAGGCTCAATCTGTTAAAATCACCCGACCCAACCTGTGTTTTAATCTGAACCGTTGATCAATTTTGATCAACGACTCAGATTACCCCTTCCTAAAATAAACCCTAAAGACTACCTTTCCCCCCTTCTCATTTCCCTCTCATTCTCTTCGCCCTTTACTCTCTCATCCCTCTAAAATGCTCTCTGCTGGAACTGTCATGGTTCTCACCGGCCGTCGACTTGCCAGTCTCTATGGTGGTCTCACCACCACCCCCAGCCCATGGCTCTCCTCCTACGCCGAATTATTGCTACCATAAGGTCCTCAAGAGAACCTGAAGCGGTTCACTCACCCCCCATGACCTCTCATGCCATTCTCCGGCCATCCACGGCCGTCCGAGTAAGATTCCCTTATTTCCGGCTAGAACCAGTGGTTCTTAAGTCATTTTCTCCTTCTCTTTGGGTTGTCTCTATGAAACCCTAACTATCAGTCTCTGATTCTCTTAGATCTGTAATAGATCTTGGCTTACAATGAGCTATTTTTTATGTTTTAAGGGTTTTTCCGATTTTCATAAAGTGACTCTTCATCTTCAAAACTAGGGTTCTTAATCCTCTTTTCAAAAACAATTTTCCTTTAGATTTTAAGTATTACCTTATGATTTCATTATGTTTAAGCTTTATTTGAGCTTTTCCCCTTTTGTCTGAGTTATTTTTGTTAAAAAACCAAGTTCTTGGTTTTAATTGGTGGCTTTGAGTCTGTTTTCGATAATATGTTTACCTATTCTATTATGTTTACTGTGTTCTCATGAACACTGTGTGATTCTGTGATTTTTACCCCTTGTTTGCTTGTTAGGGTTTCTAGCTGCTATTATCCCTGCTTATTATGTGGTTCTACTCTATTTTTGTTCATCAATGTATCTGAATCTTCACTCTTCCCGCATGTATTACATTTATTCTGTAATTCATGTTATGCTCTATGCGAATCCCTAATTTCGTGTGATTTTACCCTATTTTGGTTACTAGGGTTCCTGATCCTTGCCTATCATGTGTTTATTCTGTGGTACTTTCCTTTGGCTAATGTTGTCTCCTATTCGAATCCCTTGATTCCCTGTAACTGATATGCTTCACTGATTTCTTGTGATATACTTTATTGATATTTCTGACTTATAAAATATTTTTCTACCTTATTCTATAGTCGATTATGCTGTCAATTTGATATTTAAGCATTTTTCCTTAACTAGATATTCTGTACCTAACCTAATTACGTGTCCTATACTTGTACTATGTTGAAATATTTCCTTATGTGTTATATTCCAGTCTTATGGTATCTTGCCTTATTTTGCTACCTGTCTATTACCGTTTGATTTTGACGCATTAATTAAAGGGGACACTTACACTGATTTTATATTATTTGATACACAGTCCCATAATTACTTATTAACTGTGATTTTTATCTTATTTGTTACCTGTTTTCAAACTATATATACCCTGATTTTCATTAACACAAGACACAAACACACTGGTTCAAAAGCTCTCTCTCTCACACTAAAACTTTCTGCTCTCTTTCTGTGTTATTTATTACTGTTCCAAGTTAGCCAGCTGCAAGCCAAGGCTAACTATTGTGCTCCCCTATCCTCCACTCTGTGTTTACTGTCTTCTCTACTGGTATGTTCTGATTTCAATTCAAGTTCCCAAACCAATATGTTTCTTCTAGTACTTCAATTCATCCTATTTATAATATGTTTTTACTTATGGTTTTGCTGTGATGTCTGCACTTGACCTATTTGCACTATGGTTCACTTAGCATGTTATGTATCCTCTCCCTTAGAACTCAGCATGCTTATGTACTGATACCCCCTTTAGTGTACTTCACTATGATTCTGCTTTACTTAGGCTTCTCTGATTACTGGCCTAAACTCTCTATGCTAAAGCAAGTTGTACTTTATGACTACTTTGTCCTTTGTAGTTCTGAAATACCTACTTGAATTCCCTTAGCATATGGTTGATTCTGTGCTTCTACAACTATATGTTCACCTATGTACCCTATGTGTCCCCAATCCCTCACTACCATGTTTGTGGATGCTGAACTTGTCTTAGTTCTTGTTCTATGTGTGATGTTATGATCCTGAGATGGGAATGTTGTTTGTTCTTATGGACATACTCTTTTCAAACTGTTTTATTCCTATTTTTGCAAAACTCATCTTTCTTGTTCAAAACTATTTTCTTACTCAAATCTTTTCAAAACTATGTCAAGCAGTCTCACTCTACTCTTAGACCCGTAAGTTCTTCCCCTTTAATGTGTGACTGCGTAGGGATCCCTACGAGATCCCTCTGAACTCTGACACATTAGAGCTGGCTCTTCCACACTGCACTTACTCAATTGTGGTTATGAAATCTGGGTGTGAGCACTGCCCGGGATCCCTTGAGGTCCTTAGGAAACTCTGACACACCCGGATATTGAGAAAGGCTATGAAACAATCTGGCATTGAGGTTAGGGAAATCTGGGCCTATTTGCAGGCTCCGTATAGTATAATTTCTTATTTTCTTTCTTCCNGTATAGTATAACTTCTTATTTTCTTTTTCTATTCATGTAATTCATTCAATATTGGTTTGTAATAATTATTGTAAACAACATTGGGGTTGGATAGTGAAAAAGGGAAAGGGTAGCTATGCATGCTATAAAGGGTAGAAACCATGCTTCTAGGTTTACATTTCCTCTGTGCGCAATAGAATTCATGTTTAGGAATAACACATGCAAATCATGTCATGCATTAGATACCATGCCCCTTTGGTTTCGTATATACTATTTTCAGCATCTCATTTTGGCACTATCGCCTAGAAATCATGTGCTAGGATAAACACATTAAGGCAAACTATCACTCATGCGACCATGTCTAATAAATGTTGTGATTCTGAGTATATAGGAATCCTTCCCTATGTAAACCTTGCATATCCTGAAATCATTTAGAAATCCTGCTTTAGAAATTCTGCATATGCATCATTTTGTATCTCTTGTGTGCATTAGACACCGTATTTTAGGATTTCATTCATACTCGCTCAACTACACTTAGTGTAACTACTGATGTATAAAAAAAGGTATAAAACAGCCCCACCTCATTTTTAACAACTGGTAATAATACTATATTTTGCAGCACCTAGGTACAACATGTTTAAGCAAACAACGCAAAACAATTTCATTAATAAATCTGGGTAACTACTACGCCTAGGCAAGCCTTAGGTAATTAAGGTTATTAAAAATTAGAAACATGCTTCTTTTATGCGTACTGTCTAACTATCAACAAATTTAAAATCAGTAGGCAAAACTGATTAAGACTTCCTCTCTGAGTTATGAAACGTATATGCCTCTTTGTTATTATCACTTAGATACCATGCTTTAGGATCTGAAAATCCAGACCTTAACTGTGATTGAGTCATGTTGTTTCTCTGCATTATCTGTGGAGGTACTTGGGCCTTTTTGTGTTTATATGCTTATCCCCTTAATTATAGTCCTATATGTTATTGATTGTCTCTTAGTGTTTTACCTTTAAACCTGAGGGTCTACCTAGAACCTCCCTCATAGGATAGAAGTCCTAAACTCTTCCAGGACTAATAGGAAGGGACGGGTAACAACATGCAATAGAGGTCGTGACCAACACTCGCTCTAAGTACCTGTACGGGGTGGGAAAGGGTAGATATGGATATGATGACCGGTGCGCTAATACCACGTGTAGCCCCTCTTTGAGGAGTGACATACCGGGTATTGCCTTGATGTGATCCATATAACAAATAAACCTAGGACATCCCTTATGCATGTTTAGACTATAACCCTTTTCAAAAATCTACTTAGATATTAAATATTTCCAAACTTAGTGTGCTTAGACTGCGAATATTTCAAAACCATCTACTATTTTAAAACAATAATTGCTTACTTGCTACTTGTACAAAATTCACAAAGCTGTTTGGCCGGGAACCACAGTTGTGGATCCTGAGGGGTGCCTAACACCTTTCCCTTAGGATAACCTCAAGCCCTTACCCTATCTCTGGTTATCAAACTTGCTTGTAAATGAACACCCCCCCCCCCAAATAGGTGTCCTAACGTACCTTAACTCGTTAGGTGGCGACTCTTCAAAACTTGCAAACCCCTTTCCCAAAAGGGAGTTGTCCCAACCAATGTCAAAAACCCTGACCGATCCGAAAGGAGAGGGAAAAGGGGGCACGACAACATGGCGACTCTGCTGGGGATTCTTAGGCTTTTACCATTTCAAACTGCTTTGTGAATTTGTACCTCTTTACATTCCCCTTATGTGCAATTACTTGTCTATTTCTTTAAGCATTTAATTTTCTTCAAAAGTAACTGACATGTTTTTCTGTTTCCTTCCTTTGTAACCGTTTTTTAAATTATAAACTGTTGTACTTACTGCTTTCATAACGTGCAAATACATGTCTACATGTTTTACTGTTTATTGCATAATCATGATTCAACATCATACTCCACTCGTGCCAAAACAAATCCTATAGCAACGCTTGATGAGTGGTTGCGCCTTTCTATATTATTACCCCCTAAATTTGGAAAGGCTTATCTGCGGTAAAACTAGTCGATCAGCGGTGCAGTCGACGGTTCCGTGCCTTTCCCCCTTGAGTTGTCCACTCAAGGGTACCCGTCTAAAACCTCATAGAAACCTTACTATGTTATACTATTGCATGCATCATGGTCAAATCTAGCCAGGCTGGCGTCTTGTCCGCACAATAGCCTTTAAGATAGCCTTGTCCAAAGTCCACCGGGTTTCCATAAATCCCAACGGACATCATCACGTTCTGTGCATTTATTTGGAGAACTAAATGCTTACATGCTAATCGTTGATGTTAAATAGTCAAGTCTGGTAGGGGGTCAGGGTCTAATCCTGTTTGCCTTGCAGAAATATGAGGCATGAAGTCCCCAGATTCGGCATGGTCACCAACATCCACCCAAAATTGTTGAATTGGTGGGAATATCTGCATTCTAGTGACAAAACACTCGTCAAGCAATATATGGGAAATCTACCGTCCCTCCTGGACATCCAACCCAATAACATGATGATAGAAGATGCCACCCTATTCTGGGACTGTGAAAGGGCTGTCTTCCGCTTTGGAGACATCGAAATGACACCAGTGTTAGAAGAAATACGAGGGCTGGTTGGTCTAGTTTGGGAAACTCCGAGTTTGCTAATGCCTGAAAACCGCACGGGCAAGGGTTTCTTAAAAATGATGGGTTTAAAGAAGAATGCAGAGTTAGGGTGTCTGAAGGAATCATACATCCCTTTCGATTACTTATATGAAAGTTACGGCCATAGCAAGTCATATCGTACCTTCCATGATGATTTTGCCATCACATCTTTGGGACACATTCACCGTAGGGTGTTCGTCTTCATGGTTTGTTTCCTGGGCCTGATTGTATTTCCGATGAAGAAAGAAAGAATCCATACTAGGTTGGCTATGGTAACCAAGACCCTAATGGAGGTAATTGGTGGGAAAACATTCAACATCGTTCCAATGATCATTTCAGATATGTATCGAGCCTCAGAGAAATGCCAAAGAGGAGCGAAGCACTTCGAGGGCTGCAACTTATTACTACAACTCTGGCTCTTAGAACATCTCCAAAAGGGCCAGTACCAACAAGAGTTTCAGCGAAGGGCATGGAATGACCACATCGCTTTCCACCATCCAAAGCGAATGACTTACATCCCTGACATGTTTGCTCAGCCTGAGAATGCCAAGGAGTGGGTTGAGTTATTCGACAATCTGACTGAAGAGCAATGGATGTTTGAGTGGTTTCCAACAGAAGAATTCATCGTCCAATCCAGAGATGCACCATTCTTGATACTGATTGTTCTGAGAGGAACATATCCTTACGTCCCTCTCTGGGTTATGAGACAAGCGGGTAGGAAGTAAGTCATACCAAGGGTCGATAACATGAGTCATTTCTGAGTTGACTTCCAAAATGATGATAGTCCTCACAAATGCCACGCTCAACACAGGTATCACGCAGGTTGTACGCCTTTCTACTCGGGTTGGTTAGAAGACAATTGGGATGGTCTAGGCAGGCCGGGGTTCATCCGAGGCCACAGGATCATAGATGAAAAGGCTGAGGCACAGGTCAAGTACAATCAACTATGCAAAAGGATCCGTGAATGCGAGAACGAGCACCGCGAGATATACGAGTCCAACAAGAAGTTGATCGAGGAGTGGAAAGACATGGCCATCAGTACCAATAGAAAGCTGGGATACTTAGAGCGAGGCATAGTCGAGCTGGAGGGAAAATTCATCAAGAGGGTTGAGGACTGTCAAAAGGCTGAAGGGAGTGAAAGTGGACATATAGCCAGAGCATACCTACTGCTAGGACTTCGCGAGCTGGGGAATTTGTTCGAGGGAATCAAGGATGCCGAGTCTAGGGAAGGTCCTTCCTGGACAAAGTAGATAGGAATTTCCTTCTTCGCTTTATTGATGTAATAAGGTCAATGGCCATTAGTGATTTTATTTCTTGCTTATTTAGTGTCGTTTTGGATTCGTCTATTCTTACATTAATGAAATGAGGCATTTTTGCCTTTTAAGTTCTCCAAACTTAATTTGTCGCTAGGCCTATCTCGGGCACAACGAGGCTCCTAAATTAGGACACGCTTTACATTCTCGCACTATGTGTTTAAATACTGCAAATACTTCTCATAATCCTCACTGACTTGGCTACCTTTTTTTTTGTTTTGTTTTTTTTTTCTTTTATTATTCCCCTCCCCAAAGGTTGGTTCGTGCACTCTGGCATCATCATCCTATCTCACAAGATCCAGGGTCCCTCCACCCTCTCCTCCTCCTAGTCTTCCCAAAGGCAAGAACAAAGGCAAGAAAAAAATGGAAGATTCAGGAAACATCAGGAAGGAAAACACAGTTGAACGAATATAGGCCACTGATGGTCAAGGCATTCGGGTTCCAAATGAGCATATGTCGCAGTTAGAACAGAAATTGTTGAAATTCCAAGAGGAACTTGATCAGGTCAGAACTTTGGCAAACTTGTCATTTGCCCTCAGTGTCCTAGACGTCAGCACCTAGAATCCTACACCTCCTCAAAACATCCCAAAGCAGCAAAATCATCCCGCAGCTCATCATCACACCACTCCACCAGAGAATCAAACCCTTCCAACACAATGTAATACATGTCGTACTCCTAAGAACACTCCACTACTTATCCCATAACCTCAGAACTCCACAAACGACCATTTCTACACCCATGCACCAGGCCACCAAAACAATCCTATCTACGTGGAGACTATGCCACAATCCACTCAACCTATTTCATACACACCTGAGTCTGATGAAAAGGATCTACTTATCAGGAACTAGGCTGAGGAACTTAAGAAGCTGACTAGCCGGGTTCAAGGCGTTGAGGGAAGCAAAGGAGTCGAGGGGCTGAACTATGAGGACCTCTGCATACAGCCCGATGTCGAGCTGCCCGAGGGGTACAAACCTCCTAAGTTCGAAATGTTTGATGGTACAGGTGATCCAAGGGTCCATCTGAGGACTTACTGTGACAAGCTGGTTGGAGTGGGGAAAGATGAGAGGATCCGCATGAAGCTTTTCATGAGGAGCTTGAAAGGAGATGCACTATCTTGATACATCAGCCAAGACCCCAGGAAACGGTCAAATTGGGTGAGCATGGCGTCTGACTTCGTGGACCGATTCAACTTTAATACAGAGAACGCACCGGATATGTTCTACATCCAGAATCTGAAGAAGAAGCCCACAAAAACTTTTCGCGAGTATGCTACTCGCTGGAGATCCGAAGCTGCTAAGGTCAGGCCCGCCTTAGATGAGGAACAGATGAATAAGTTCTTTGTCCGGGCTCAAGATCCACAATACTATGAGCGATTGATGGTGATTGAGAACCACAAGTTCTACGACATTATCAAATTGGGTGAAAGGATCGAGGAGGGAATCAAAAGTGGTATGGTTACTAACTTTGAAGCTTTCCAAGCTACAAACAAGGCCTTACAGTCTGGTGGTGTGTCCAAGAAAAGGGATGTGGGAGCCGTGATGGTTGCACAGAGAACCAAATCCCCACTAAGTTACCAAACTTACCAAACACCTCCACTTACATATCATCCAACCCCAAATTACCAAGCACCCTCACCCTCATACCAAGCTCCACCACCAACCTATCAATCATCCCCACCGCCTACATATCAACCTGCTTCACCAAGATATTCCCAGCCTGCTCCTGTTTACCACACCTATAATTCTCAACCATCCCACTATCAATCACCCCCTGCACGCCAAAACATCCCTAGACCTCGGCCTAATTTTGATCGCAGACCTCTGAAACAATATCCTGCCATCGCCGAACCTATCGACCAGCTGTATGAGAAACTAAAGGCTGATGTTTATGTCACCCCATCCCTGTTTTAACCCCCGAGAATCCTTCTCAGTTGGTTAATCCAATTAAGTCATGTGCATACCACTCCGGCGTGAAGGGACACACCATTTATGAATGACGCTCTTTGAAGGATAAGATACAGTCCTTGATTGACAACAAGATCATTGTGGAAAAAGAATCCACTCCAAACCTCCGCAACAATCCTCTCCCAGACCATAAGGGTGGAGGCATCCACATGGTTGAAGTAGAGGAAGATTGGGACTCCGATAGGTCGATTGGGTTGATCGTAGAAGGTGATGACCCAAAGAAACCAACGGTTACTCTCAATCCAATCATAGTCCAGATTCAGGCGGCTGAAGATGCTGAGGTAGATATGTCTGTACCGCTTGAATTTGAAGTAGTGCCACCCAAAAAGGCACCGGCACCAACCGAGGTCGAATTCATTCCTCCGGCAAATACACCCGCACCATTTGAGATTGCAGTCCTGCCACCTAGGGCACATGTTCCGTTTAAAGTGAGGGTAGTTGCACTGATTACAGTGGCAATATCAACCTCGCCACCCTTCTATACAAATGTTGTACCATGGGACTATGCATCCGAGGCAATAAGGAAAGGCAAAGTCAAGATTGAGGAAGCTACTGCTGCGCAGGGTATGACAAGGATTGGTAGAGTCTATACGCCTGAACATCTGGCTGAATCAAGCAAACAGGCCTCCAATAGGCCACCCATTATCAAGACGGGTTCAAATGATCTTTGGAGGAAGGTACATGCCAAGGAGTATTCTGTCATTGGCTAGTTGAACAAGACCCCAGCTCAGATATCTATCCTTTCCTTGCTGCAAAATTCAGAGGCACATAGAAATGCTTTGTTGAAAGTGCTGAATGAAGCGTATGTGCCGAACAATATCACCAGTGAGGAGATGGACAACATGGTAGGCCAACTGTTGGAAAGTCATAAGATCACCTTTCACGAGGACGAGATGCCGCCTGAAGGGTTGGGTCACAACAAAGCCCTGCACATCACTGTGCAATGTGAAGACTATTTCATCACCGGGATTCTCATTGACGGGGGATCCAGTCTCAATATCTGTCCGTTGATAACGCTCAATAAATTGGGCAAAGGGCTGCATGAGATAAGAGATGGAGCGATAAATGTGTAAGCTTTTGATGGCTCTCAAAGGTCCACTATTGGCGAGATTAGTTTGTGCCTGCAGATGGGGCCAACTTGGTTCGAAGTTGACTTTCAAGTCATAGATGTATCAGCATCGTACAACCTGCTGTTAGGTCGACCATGGATACATGTTGTTGGGGCCGTGGCATCGACGCTGCATCAGGCAGTGAAGTTTGAATGGAACCACCAAGAAGTGATCATTCATGGCGATGAAAGCAATCCTATTTACAGTCGCCAGACTATTCCAATGATCGAAGGAAGAAGAAGCTGGGTGGAGAAACTTACCACCACATTGAACGGGTCAACGCCATAGAAAAAGAGAAATGGTGGGATAGCAAGATCGCAAGCATGATGAACTGGCGCGGGTATGAGCCAGGTAAAGGGATCGGCAAGAACCTCCAAGGGATCTCAAAACCCATAAAGATCAAGAAACATGGCACCACCTTCGGTTTGGGATACGAATATACCTGGGAAGAATTCAATAGCTGGTCTCCACCATGGCGCGGTCCCTATTACCCACTAGAGTAGACGGTACCGCATCTAGAGCAGACTTTCCACCAGGCCGGCATTATCTATGGGTCAGATGAAGAAGAGGAACTTGCAGCATTGAGGAACTTATTCTTGGAGGACAGTGACATGGATTGTTGTGACGTTCTTGAGGAGGAGGGGGAGGAAAGCCCTTCCATACAAGTCGTAAGCAGAGGGGCGTACCTCAAGAATTGGACCGTCAGAACAGCCAGAGCCCGACGAGCCTCGGGGTAGCAAGGCTAAAACAAGCATTGTTCATTGTTTTTACTATATGATTCTCTTTTCGCATTTTTCTTTCTTCAAATCCTGCAATAAGATCTTCAATGTTCAAAAACATCTATTCAATTTATCAAAAGCACTTTTAAGTTTTATGAATCAATATTTATTACTGTTGTTTTTCTCTCGCTACTTTATCTATACAGCATTACTATTACTTGTCTTGATGAACCAATGATTGTGACATGCGACGAGACAATGAAACAAACAGACATTGATTCAGAAGAAGATGATATACCTGACGAGATTGTCAAAGAAGTTGAGAACTTTGAAAACAAACCTAAATCCAACCTGGATGATACCGAAGTCGTCAACTTAGGAGAATAAAAAAATGTCAAGGAAACTCGCATCAGCATTCATTTGTCACCGTCAGAGAAGAAGGAATACACAGAACTTCTAAAGGAGTATGAGGACATATTCGCCTGGTCGTACGATGACATGTCTAGTCTAAGTACATCCATTGTGGCTCACAAACTGCCAACCAATCCAATGTGTCCACCGGTAAAGCAAAAGCTCAGAAAGTTCAAACCCGACATGAGTTTGAAAATTCAAGGAAGAAGTCACAAAGCAGATCAATGCTAAGGTACTCAGGGTTGTGGAGTATCCGACATGTTAGCTAACATTGTGCCAGTACCAACTAAAGATGGGAAGGTCATAGTCTGTGTCGACTACCGGGATCTCAACCTGGCCAGTCCGAAAGACGACTTCCCTTTGCCGAACATACACATCCTGATTGACTATTGCGCCAAGCATGAGCTACAATCGTTCGTGGATTGCTTCGTTGGTTACCATTAGATCTGTATGGATGAGGAAGATGCTGAGAAACTGGCTTTAATTACACCGTAGGGAGTATACTGCTATAAGATGATGCCATTCGGCCTGAAGAATGCTGGGGCCACCTATATGAGGGTTATGACCACTATCTTCCACGATAGATACACTAGGAGATCGAGGTATATGTGGACGATGTCATTATCAAGTCCAAGAAAGCTGCAGACCACATAGAAGATATGAGGAAATTCTTCAATAGATTGCATAAATACAATCTAAAATTAAACCCCGCGAAGTGTGCATTCGGGGTTCCTGTTGGAAAATTGCTTGGGTTTATTGTTAGCCGTCGAGGAATAGAACTGGATCCGTCAAAAGTCAAAGCCATCCAAGAAATACCACCGCCAAGGAACAAGAAAGATGTGATGAGTTTCCTGGGACGTCTCAACTACATCAGTCAGTTCATAGCACAGTCTACAGTTATATGTGAGCCGATCTTCAAGATGCTAAAGAAGGACACCGCAACCAAATGGATCGATGGTTGATAAAAGGCCTTCGACAGAATTAAGAAGTACTTGTCACTACCCCCAGTTTTGATACCACCTGAGCTAGGTAGACCTCTGTTACTCTACCTTGCATTGTTAGATGGAGCTTTCGGCTGCGTTCTAGGGCAGCACGACAAGAGAGAAAGGAAAGAGCAGGCCATTTATTATCTCAGCAAGAAGTTCACTCCATATGAGGCTCGGTATTCTCTATTGGAACGCACCTATTGTGCTTTGACTTGGGTAGCCCAGAAGATGAGGCATTACTTCTGTGCCTATACTACATATCTCATATCACGGATGGATCCCTTGAAGTACATCTTACAAAAACCCATGCCTACTGGCAAGCTGGCCAAGTGGCATATCCTACTGAGTGAGTTCGACATTGTCTATGTGACTATGAAAGTGGTCAAGGGACAAGAATTGGCAGACCATCTTGCTGAGAACCCTGTAGACGGAGAATACGAACCCCTGAAAACATATTTTCCCGATGAAGAGGTATCATTCATAGGAGAGGACATCGCAGAATACTATGACGGTTGGAGAATGTTCTTCGATGGAGCAGTGAATTTCAAATGAGTCAGCATTGGAGTTGTCCTGATATCAGAAACTGGTCAACATTATCTGGTATTTGCTAAACTCAGATTTCCCTGCACCAACAACATGGCGAAATATGAAGCCTGCATCTTAGGGCTCAAAATGGCCATTGACATGAATGTTCAAAAGCTGCTAGTGATTGGTGATTCAGACTTACTTATACATAAGGTACAAGGAGAATGGGCAACCAATAATTCCAAGATACTGTCGTATCTGCACCACGAGCAAGAATTAAGAAAGAGGTTTACGAAGATAGAATTTCGGCATGTCCCCAGAATCCAAAATGAGTTCGCCGATGCATTGGCCACTCTATCATCTATGATTCAGCATCCAGACAAGACTTTCATTGATCCCATTCTAGTGAAGATCCATAACCAACCATCTTAATGTGCCTATGTCGAAGAAGAAGCAGACGGAAAGCCTTGGTTTCATGACATCAAAGAATACTTGGCGAAATGAGAGTACCTAGAGGCAAATCATACTCATAAACGCACGCTTCGAAGACTGTCCAACAACTTCTTTCACAGCGAAGGGACTCTGTATGGGAGGACTCCCCCTTTGGGATTATTAAGATGTGTTGACTCAAAGGAAGCACCCAAGCTACTATAGGAGATTCATGCTGAGACCTGCGGCCCGCATATGAACGGTTTTGTTTTGGCTAAGAAGATACTCAGAGCTGGTTATTTCTGGATAACTATGGAAACGGACTGCATCCAATATGTACAGAAATGCCGCCGTTGTTAGGTGCATGCATGCATACATAATAAAGGTACCTCCAAACGAGCTCAATGCAACAAGTTCACCTTGGCCGTTCGCCGCTTGGGGAATGGACTTCATTGGACGAATCGAGCCTACCGCCTCCAACATGCACAAATTTATCTTGGTAGAAATTGATTACTTCACTAAATGGGTTGAAGCAGCATCTTACAAAGAGGTGACTAAGAAAGTCGTGGCAGACTTTGTCCGCGACCGCATTATTTGTCGATTCGGAGTCCCAGAGTCAATCATCACCGACAATGGTTCCAATATCAACAGTGATTTAATGAAAGCTATGTGTAAAACCTTTAAAATCAAACACAAGAATTCCACAGCCTACCGACCTCAGATGAATGGACATGTAGAGGTTGCCAATAAAAACATCAAGAAGATATTGAGGAAGATGATAGAGAAGCATAAGCAATGGCACGAGAAGTTATCATTCGCTTGCTGGGATACCGCACCATAGTCCGCACATCAACCGGGGCAACCCCTTATATGCTGGTTTATGGTACAGAAGTTGTCATTCCCGCTGAGGTAGAAATTCCTTCCCTAAGGATCATACAAGAAGCTGAGCTCAGCGATGCGGAATGGGTAAATAACCGTTATGAGCAACTAGCCCTCATAGACGGAAAAAGTATGAATATCATATGTCATGGTCAACTCTATCAGAACAGAATGTCTAGAGCCTTCAATAAGAAAGTCAAGCCGAGACAGTTCACACCGGAGCAACTGGTGTTGAAGAAGATCTTTCCACATCAAGATGAAGCCAACGGAAAGTTCTCTCCAAACTGGCAAGGTCCATACATGGTTCACCGAGTGTTGACAGGAGGAGCTCTCATACTTGCAGAAATGGACGGAGAAGTCTGGCCAAAACCGATCAATTCAGATGCAGTCAAACACTACTATGTGTAATCTTTATGCTTTCCTTATATGATGTAAATTGAACTACGCCTTACTTGATTCCCGTTTAAGAGGGGATACGTAGGCAGCCCTATGGGTTTGGTCATAATTCAATAAAATTTTCATTTTCCCCCGCAATTGGAAATTGGGGCAGAATTTTGAGGAGGACCCACAAAATTCCGAAGCAAGTTCAGCCGATCGCCGCACGAGCAACAGTCAGAAGCATCAACCCATCAAACTGGGGCAGAATTTTGAGGAGGACCCTCAAAATTTCGTAGCAGGAGAGGTTGCAATGTCTTGAACCGTGTCAAGGTTGTCGGTTCATCTAAACTACTTTAAATTATACGTTATGTCATACTTTTACAAAATCATGCATACTTATTCTTGAAACAACTTTCTTTAGCAAACGCTACCCCGATGATACGAATGGTATCATTAGATTAAGCCAAACAAGTCAAGCAAAGCCAGCGGGGATACGAACTAACCTTCCCCATTTACAGAACTCACGATTTTTCTTTGGATGCAGGCGCAAAGGATCGCACAAGCCCAAAGTACACTATCTGCCTGAAGGACAAATATCGATTTTCAAAACCATCGCACATGACGATATTTATTATCAGCACAAACGATGATTCATAATCACAATGGTCGCAATATCGCAATTTATTACCAGCTAAGAATTTCTATCACCATTTGTCATTTAATTCTCTGCATGAGGCTACTTTTATGCCTTCCGAGGTTAAGCTCTACCTCCACCTGTATCTGCATAAGCCAACCTTTCTGCCTTCCACATGCATAAGGCTACCTTTCTGCCTTCCGAGGTTAAGTCTACCTCCATTTGCATAAGGATACCATTCTGCCTTCCATATGTATAAGGCTACCTTTCTGCCTTCCGAGACTAAGCTCTGTCTCCATCTGCATCTGCATAAGGCTACCTTTATGCCTTCCGAGGTTAAGCTCTACCTCCCTTTGAATAAGGCTACTTTTCTGCCTTCTAAGGCTAAGATCTGCCTCCAATCTACTTTTTCATCGGGACTAAGCGCTGTCTCAAACACTATTTATTTCGCTTTTCTTACGAGATAAGCTCCGCCTTTCAAATCGCAAGACTAAGCTCTGTCTTTTCAAGCATCATACTACTGCATTTCTCATGGGCTGAAATATCGCCAACCTGTCCAAAGGCGTCATCATTCGGAGGCATCATCTTCATGGCCCGAGAACACCATGTCATGGCCTGAGGATCTCTAAATTTTGCATATCATTATTCAAAGGCGTCATGATTCGGAGGCACCATCCTCATGGCCCGAGAACATTATTTCATGGCCTGCGAATCCTGCATCAAGCAATCCATTGCCCAGGACATCATGGTCTGAGGACGTCATCCTTAACCGTCCAAAGACAGCATTCATAGTCCAACGGGAACTTGCATCATGTTTAAATTTATGCACAATATATGTTTGTATTGCTTACTTGCAGGTAATCCAGCGAGCAGCGGCTACCCGAGCAGGAGCGTTCCCGTTCCAGTTCTCCTTACCATTCCCGTAAGCCGTCTATTCTTCCCGCCCTGTATGTTGCATTCGTTCTTGTAAAGCTTCATCGGTATACTTCACTGATGACTCCTGAACTACAAACGACCTGATTCCTATAAAACTAGGGATATGTAGGCAGCTCAGATACCAGGGTGCGACCTAAATCTCTCGAACTGTTTCGCTCGGTCAAAATTGGACATCATATCTTTACCTGACAAACTCTTTCATCCTTTCCGGGTAAAGAGGGGCAGTTATTGATACCCAATTTTTCCTCAAAATATTTTAAAATTGCATATATAGCTTCAAAATCATGCATCAATAGCAATTGATATTTTTCTATAATTTTCTATATTTTCTATTAATTTATCCAACATTTTATTTCCAATGAGTAATTATAAAATTGCATTACAAATGACTTCAAAAGCATTTCTTGATTTCATTAATTATTTAGGGTCCTATTAAGGCCAAATTATTTCATAATTAGCCAAATTGGCACCTTTTGGGCATAATTGCAATAACTTTGCAATTATGGCCCAATCATATAATTAATGTTATTTTTTTCCAGAAATTAATCATTTTGTATTTTAAATACGAAGTAATCATTTTAAACTATTTCTATGCGTGACATTCATTTTTTACAAATTTATTAGCTATTTTGTAAATTGTTTTACTTAATTTAATTAGGTATTTAACAAATAGCCATTTTTATTTCAATTCTAGCCTATTAAAATCAGCCCAAAACCCAATTGAATTAACCCAATACCCCAGGCCCAATTCGTTAAAATCACCCGACCCAACCTGTGTTTTAATCTGAACCGTTGATCAATTTTGATCAACGGCTCAGATTACCCCTTCCTAAAATAAACCCTAAAGACTACCCTTCCCCCTTCTCATTTCCCTCTCATTCTCTCCGCCCTTCACTCTCTCATCCCTCTCATATGCTCTCTGCTAGAACCGTCATGGTTCTCACTGGCCGTCGACTTTCCAGTCTCTATGGTGGTCTCACCACCACCCCCAGTCCATGGCTCTCCTCCTAAGCCGGATTATTGCTACCCTAAGGTCCTCAAGATAACCTGAAGTGTTTCACTTACCCCTCATGACCTCTCATGCCATTCTCCGTCCATCCACGGACGTCCGAGTAAGATTCCCTTATTTCTGGCTAGAACTAGTGGTTCTTAAGCCGTTTTCTCCTTCTTTTTGGGTTGTCTCTATGAAACCCTAACTATCAGTCTCTGGTTCTCTTAGATCTGTAACAGATCTTGGCTTATAATGAGCTATTTTTTATGTGTTTAAGGGTTTTTTCGATTTTCATAAAGTGTCTCTTCATCTTCAAAACTAGGGTTCTTAAACCTCTTTTCAAAAATAATTTTCCTTCAGATTTTAAGTGTTACCTTATGATTTTCATTATGTTTAAGCTTTATTTGAGCTTTTTCCCTTTTGTCTGAGTTATTTTTGTTAAAAAACCCCCCAACTTTCTTGGTTTTAATCAGTGGCTCTGAGTCTGTTTTTGATAATATGTTAACCTGTTCTATTATGTTTACTATGTTCTCCTGTTTGCTTGTTAGGGTTTCTGGCTGCTATTATCCCTGCTTATTATGTGGTTCTACACTATTTTTGTTCATCAATGTCTCTGAATCTTCACTCCTCCCGCCTGTATTATATTTATTCTATAATTCATGTTATGCTCTATGCGAATCCCTAATTTCGTGTGATTTTACCCTATTTTTGTTACTAGGGTTCCTGATCCTTGCCTATCATGTGTTTATTCCGTGGTACTTTCCTTTGGCTAATATTGTCTCCTATTCGAATCCCTTGATTCCCTGTAACTGATATGCTTCACTGATTTCTTGTGATATTCTCTATTGATTTTTCTGACTTATAAAATATGTTCCTACCTTATTCTATAGTTGACTATGCTGTCAATTTGGTATTTAAGCATTTTTCCTTAATTAGATATTTTGTACCTAACCTAATTACTTGTCGTATACTTGTACTATGTTGAAATATTTTCTTATGTGTTATATTCCAGTCTTATGGTATCTTGCCTTATTTTGCTACATGTCTATTACCGTTTGATTTTGACTCCTTAATTAAAGGGGACACTTACACTGATTTTATATTATTTGATACACAGTCCCATAATTACTGATTAACTTTAATTTTTACCTTATTTTGTTACCTGTTTTCAAACTATATATACCCTGTTTTTCATTAACACAAGACACGAACACACTAGTTCAAAAGCTCTCTCTCTCTCACTAAAACTTTCTGCTCTCTTTCTGTGTTATTTATTACTGTTCCAAGTTAGCCGACTGCAAGCCAAGGCTAACTATTGTGCTCCATTATCCTCCACTTTGTGTTTACTGTCTTCTCTACTGGTATGTTCTGATTTCAATTCAAGTTCCCAAACCAATATGTTTTTCTAGTACTTCAATTCATCCTATTTATAATATGTTTTTACTTATGGTTTTGATGTGATGTCTGCACTTGACCTATTTGCACTATGGTTCACTTAGCATGTTACGTATCCCCTCCCTTAGAACTCAGCATGCTTATGTATTGATACCCTTTTTAGTGTACTTCACTATGATTCTGCTTTACTTAGGCTTCTCTGATTACTGGCCTGAACTCTCTGTGCTAAAGCAAGTTGTACTTTATGACTACTTTGTTATTTGTAGTTCTAAAATACCTACTTGAATTCCCTTAGCATATGGCTGATTCTGTGCTTCTACAACTATATGTTCACCTATGTACCCTATGTGTCCCAATCCTTCACTACCCTGTTTGTGGTTGCTGAACTTGTCTTAGTTCTTGTTCTATGTGTGTTGTTCTGATCCCGAGATGGGAATGTTGTTTGTTCTTATGGACCTACTCTTTTCAAACTGTTTTATTACTGTTTTTGCAAAACTCATCTTTCTTGTTCAAAACTATTTTCTTACTCAAATCTTTTGAAAACTATATCAAGCACTCTCACTCTACTCTTAGATCCTTAAGTTATGCCCCTTTAATGTGTGACTGCTTAGGGATCCCTACGAGATCCCTCTGAACTCTTACACATTAGAGCTGGCTCTTCCACACTGCACTTACTCAATTGTGGTTATGAAATCTGGGTGTGAGCACTGCCCGGGATCCCTTGAGGTCCTTAGGAAACTCTAACACACCCGGATATTGAGAAAGGCTATGAAACAATCTGGCATTGAGGTTAGGGAACTCTGGGCCTATTTGCAGGCTCCGTATAGTATAACTTCTTATTTTCTTTTTCTATTCATGTAATTCATTCAATATTGGTTTGTAATAATTATTGTAAACAACATTGGGGTTGGATAGTGAAAAAGGGAAAGGGTAGCTATGCATGCTATAAAGGGTAGAAACCATGCTTCTAGGTTTACATTTCCTCTGTGCGCAATAGAATTCATGTTTAGGAATAACACATGCAAATCATGTCATGCATTAGATACCATGCCCCTTTGGTTTCGTATATACTATTTTCAGCATCTCATTTTGGCACTATCGCCTAGAAATCATGTGCTAGGATAAACACATTAAGGCAAACTATCACTCATGCGACCATGTCTAATAAATGTTGTGATTCTGAGTATATAGGAATCCTTCCCTATGTAAACCTTGCATATCCTGAAATCATTTAGAAATCCTGCTTTAGAAATTCTGCATATGCATCATTTTGTATCTCTTGTGTGCATTAGACACCGTATTTTAGGATTTCATTCATACTCGCTCAACTACACTTAGTGTAACTACTGATGTATAAAAAGGGTATAAAACAGCCCCACCCCGTTTTTAACAACTGGTAATAATCATGTATTTTGCAACACCTAGGTACAACATGTTTAAGCAAACAACGCAAAATAGTTTCCTTAATAAATCTGGGTAACTACCACGCCTAGGCAAGCCTTAGGTAATTAAGGTTATTAAAAACTGGAAACAAGCTTCTTTTTTGTGTACTATCTAACTATCAACAAATTTAAAATCAGTAGGCAAAACTGATTAAGACTTCCTCTCTGAGTTATGAAATGAATATGCCTCTTTGTTATTATCACTTAGATACCATGCTTTAGGATCTGAAAATCCAGACCTTAACTGTGTTTGAGTCATGTTGTTTCTATGCATTATATGTGGAGGTAGTTGGGCCTTTTTGTGTTTATATGCTTATCCCCTTAGTTGTAGTCCTATATTTTATTGATTGTCACTAAGTGTTTTACCTTTAAACCTGAGGGTCTTCCTAGAACCTCTCTCATAAGATAGAAGTCCTAAACTCCTCCAGGACTCATAGGAAGGGAGGGGTAACAGCATGCAATAAAGGTCGTGACCAACGCTCGCTCTAAGTACCTTGACGGGGTGGGAAAGGATAGATATGGATATGATGACCGGTGCGCTAATACCACGTGTAGCCCCTCTTTGAGGAGTGACATACCGAGTAGTTCATTTATGTGATCCATATAACAAATAAACCCAGGGCATCCCTTATGCATGTTTAGACTATAACCCTTTTCAAAAATCTACTTAGCTATTAAATATTTTCAAACTTAGTGTACTTAGACTGCGAATATTTCAAACCATCTACTGTTTTAAAACAATAATTGCTTACTTTCTACTTGTCCAAAATTCACAAAGTTGTTTGGGCGGGAACCACAGTTGTGGATCCTGAGGGGGGCCTAACACCTTTCCCTTAGGATAACCTCAATCCTTTACCCTATATCTGGTTATCAAACTTGCTTTTAAATGAACCCCCCCCCCCCAAAATAGATGCCCTAACGCACCTTAACTCGTTAGGTGGCGACTCTTCCAAACCTGCAAACCCCTTTCCCAAAAGGAATGAGTTGTCCCAACCAATGTCAAAAACCCTGACCGATTCGAAAGGAGAGAAAAAAGAGGGCGCGACAGGTTACACCGTGATTTGGTAGCTTTGGAAAGACTCATGTCACATTCGAGGACGAACGTGTGTTTAAATGGTGGAGGATGTGACAACCCGACAGGTTGTTTTGAGTATTTGCACTTCGTTCGATATTTTGAGGACTCGAGTATCTCCGTGTTATGTTATGGGACTTGTTGGTATATTTGGACGTGGTCCCGAGGTGCTCGGGTTAGTTTCAGATAGGTTTGGGGCTGCGTTGCGCTCATTTTTCTTATGTTTCGACGTCGTTTCTTCAAGCATAAATGGTATCAAATTAAGCAAACGAGCTCCGATTTCTATTTTGATTGAAGCATTAGATCCGTATCGTAATTATGGAGCCATAAAAAAAGAATCGTCGAATTTGGACATCGTATGAGGAATTTATGGTCATTTTATTAAGAATTAGGTTGCTAGATTTTTCAGATTAATTACGAAATTAACACTAACTAGCTAACTTGACTAGAATTTCATAAGGAATCCGTTGGAGCATAAAAAGCGAGTTTAGGATAGTTTGGTACGAGAAACGAGATAGAATAGCTGGCAAAAAATATATAAAATAAGGGTTTGTTCATTCGATCATATTTTGAGTTGGGGAGCTTAGATTTGGGCGATTGTTTAGACGATTTTCAGCATATGGATTGGGGTAAGTGTTCTCTACTCGGTTTAGGTTATATTTCATGAATCCATCTTCATTTTTTCGATTTGATTGATGATTTCAGAGTGAAGTTTGGGGGGGGGGGGTTTGCATAATGTTTCATAAAGTGAATTTTTAAGTTTTGAACAACGATTCGGAGTCGGATTTGAGTGAAACTAGTATGGTTGGACTCATAATTGAATGGGTTTTCGAATTTTGTGAGTTTCGTCATGTTCCGAGGTGCGGGCCCGGGTTAGGCAATTTGGCCATTTTGGGCATTTGATTAAAGATTCGACCTTTATCATTTGGAATTATTTCCTTAGGCCTTATTTGACGTATTTGAGTTGCTTTTGGCTAGTTTTGAGACGTTCAAAGGTCACTACGTGCGTGATGGCATTTTTTGAGCATCGCTTGGCTTGCTCAGTATTGTTATTGACTTGTTTAAGGTAAGTGGTTTGCCTAACTTTGTTGAGGGAATTTTTCCTCCTATTTGCCATTGTTTGCTACATGCGGGGGTGATACATATATAAAGTGACGAGCATATATGTATGTGTCGGGGTTTATCATGCTCGGGGGTAGGTGACGTTGTAATTGTGTGTTGTAGAATTACGTAATTTCCTTGCTTCGTTTGATTTACAGATATTAATAACGTGTATATAATGTTAGAAACAAAGACCTAGCCTAAGATAACTTGATCAAATTTGATAGAATTCTGGGAATACATTGATGTGTCTAGTTTGGTCATCTCTATGCGTGATCACTACTACATTGCTACGACCGATATTTTTTTAGATGCTGGATTCTATACATGTGTTGCTAATAGATTGTGAGATTTGTGGAAGTACTTGAATTATATGGCCCTTGAGGGTTCATTGAAACATTGTTGGCTTGTAAAGTGGTGATTGAGAACTTTGTTTGGAATATTCGTTGAACACTCTCCTTGATATATATATATATATATATATATACTTACTGCCTTGCCATTTTATTTATATTTATATGCTTGGTGAGGAAGAGTGTAAAGCACAAAGGGTGATGATGTGCCATTATTTATTATCATTATCATGTGAGGAAGAGTGTAAAGAACGAAGGGTGATGTCGTGCCATTGTTTATATTCATTATCATGTGAGGAAGAGTGTAAAGCACGAAGGGTG